>CAJPEV010000465.1:0-46011 GCA_905338385.1 Darwinula stevensoni
CGAAATTGGTCGTCTGATGTGCCATCTCCTCAGCTGGGCTGATTGGTCCGTTTTTCTTCCGGGATCAAGATGGAAACTCCGTAAACGTCAACGGAGAAAATTACCATCGTATGCTTCAGAAGTTCTGTATCCCCCAACTGTCAGCTGTAGCGGACATGCAAGAAGTCATTTTCCAGCAAGGTGGTGCTCCTGCTCATTACTCACGTGAGGTTCACTCATTTCTGAATGAGCAGTTCCCGGATCGGTGGATTGGTCGCCGTGGTCCCGTCGAATGGGCTGTTCACTCGCCGGATCTTACACCATGCGACTTATTTTTGTGGGGCTACATTAAGAGCAAAGTGTACGCCACCAGGCCGTGAGACCTCCCCGCACTAGAAGAACGGATCAGAAACGCATGTGCTTCTGTTACTCCCGAAATGTTAATGTTGGCCAAGAATGCGTGAAACGGTGGCTCGCTTGTTTCGAAAAAGGTGGTGCCCACGTTGAGGTGTACCAGTGACTTTCTAGTAGACATATGAAGCCAAGTTTAATTCCACCAAAATTCTCGTGAATCGTAGACTCTGCAACCAAATTGTCATTTGATTCCTCTTGTAATTGTTGTTTTAATAAATTTTTAAAGATAATGAGGGACTTTTGAAACACCCTGTATTTATTGGTGTTTGGTTCTTGGTGGTCTACACATAACACAATGGCATAACCCTTCAAAGTACCGTGACACAAAGAACCTAACGAACTTGTTAATGCATAATGATACAATTTCAACCTTCAATTAAGCACTCAGCAAATGTCTCTCAATAAGGAAGTATTGGTGCCTTGGATCATTGAGCACCACCAAATTTCCTGCAGATGTCAGGAAAACATGTCCGGGTTGGTGCCATGCATTTTCCTCATTCTTAACACCACCACAGGCATGCAATAGGTTGAGGATTGGCACCTGTGATGGGATAGACAAAGTTTCTCTGGTAGTTCACAGTTTGGTGCTGATATCCATAACATTTGGGTGTGTAGACTACCAATGACCAGAATGTCAGATATTCAAGGGGGGAGGTTTCAATCCCAACCCCACCCCACTGACACATCCTTGATTACAAGTAGTCGGCTTTCTGCAGCTCTCCATATGAAGTTCTATGGACATGGTGAGACAGCTTATTTTCACATACAAAACTTATATATTGGGTATGAGCAAATGGACTCAAAGCTATTGACTGCACCTTTACATCCCGTGATGAACATTCTTGAGAGATTATAAAGCTCCCTATCAGAAGTTGCTGTGCTTGGGAGGAGTAAAAAAAATCTGGTCATTAGCATCTGTGGTTACTAGCATAAATAGGATCAAGAAACTGCCCTTATACTGCATCTTTATAGGCTTACATCTTAGTATTTCTGCTAAGTAAACAGATATCTATGGATCCACATTTTCTATTGATTCTAGCCTGAAAGAGGAGAAACTTCAATATAGAGTGGGGCTGAATTTGATAGCAACAGCTTTGAAAATCCAGATGGCAGAAGAAACTGAATGTAAAATGCATTCAATAGCAAATTCACAAAATGCAGAAACTTTTTCCAAAAGGAAAAGAATGCCTAACAGACAACTTTTACTTAGAACACCAAGTTGCTTATCAAAGGTACAGAACAAAAAAGAATACCAATTCAAGAATTGTTGACATTACAGGATCAACTTGTTGGAAGTCATGAAACTCCCATGTGATGTGATCTTCATTCTTTTTTAAGGATTTTCCATGTACAGTGAAAACTCGTTAACTCGAATCCTGATAAGTCGAAATTCCGCTTATCTCGAAGTTCAATGCTTGGTCCCGGAGGAACCCCGTAGGACACCATGTTAAAAGCTTCGTTTAACTCGAATTCGCTTATCTCGAATTTCCGGATATCTCGAATGAAATTTTCACTCCCCATGGCGATTTGCTCACGGTTAACTCGAATTCCGGGTGAGAAGGGGGGGAAAATTCTTCTCGTGGGACTTTTCGATTTTTTTAATAGAATGAATGACAAGAAACCCGTTTGGGAGGATGCTCTTTTGTTTTTGTTTTTTCTGCTTCTCCCTCCTCCCACTCAGACACCTGTGGAGAGGATTAAACCTGAAAAGCTTCGGCTATAAAAAAAAGAAACCCGTTCGGGAGGATGCTCTTTTGTTTTTTTTTTTTCTGCTTCTCCCTCCTCCCACACAGACACCTGTGGAGAGGATTAAACCTGAAAAGCTTCGGCTATAAAAAAAGCCTCCAACATTTGCTCTGTCAAGCTATCGCTCTCACTCCGAGCCATTCTGTTCCCTATGTTCCTTAACGTGAGTCTGCTTTTTTGGGGGGGAGGGGGGCGATTCTGATAACTTGAAACGATTTGCCCGGTCCCGAAAAGTTTGAGTTAGGGAATTTTACTGTATTTTAATCAAGCTAACTTATTGATCACGTAATTTCTTTAGTAATATTATCACAGATGCAACTTCAGATTCTATTTGTTCCCAAGAAAGTTATAGAATGGCCTGAACGTTGAATTTTAATGATGGTTGGGGTAATTTGGAACTACTAGGTTAGTAGAGGATGATCCAGAAATAACATGCAAAATCACATTAACTGTGAAATTAACTTGATTAATATGAAGGACCAAGCAGCTGATTGTATTCAGCTGTGTTAATTTCTTTGACAAAATAGCATTGAAGGGATTTTGATAATCACTGATGATCAAACAGAAATTATATTTAACGATGTAAAGACTAAAATTGACTGAAATGAATGGCTGTAAGAGTGCGAGTTGATACATGATGGGCTTTGCAGTTAACTGATAAATTCGAGTTGGCAAATGACAGAAATGAACACTTGATTGGATGGAAAATAAATTTTCTGCTGAAATGGACAAATAGAAGAGTGAATAAAATTGGCTGCTGATGAAGATCCTTTAACACGTTCACTGCCGATAACACTCGTTTCTATGGAAAGGATAACTACAAGGTGCATCATTGACAGCAAACATGTTAAATGGACAGTGATTGTAGGAAAATATAGTTCATTAGTGACTAAAATCAATTTACCCAATGGTTGTAGACTGTTACCATGTTGAAATTTGCTGGCTGGATTAAACATGGGTGTTTGGTTTTGTTGAACAGGTATACGCATGCGCTTAAATATGGCTTCCGGTTTCGGGCATTGCTAAGAAAACGAGGCGTGAAAAACTACTCTATACCAGAAGCCAAAGCAACAGTGGAAGAGAAAAAATTGTATGACTGCATGGTGAAGCAGGATGCAGATGCCTCTCTCCTTCGTCTGGTAGAGACATTTGTGGAGTCAGGTCCTCAGATGCTCATGCAGTTTTACATACTTGTCCGGCATGGGGAGATCTATGCTGATGAAAGCCCCCTCATTGGTGAGCCATGCTGAACATTTTTTCTATGGTTTGCTCTAGAGGAAAATGAAGATCCATATATTTGTGCAATGTTGTGATGTTAACCATTTTGGAAAATGGTGCTGCTTAAAAAAAAAAAAGAACTTTTTTCTCCTGGAAGACAATGTATTACTTTAATGAATCCTTTTTTTTTTTTTAAACTAAACATTGATGCTGAGTACCCCATGCCAATGTGGCAGGCATACTGATCCTGATATTTTCCCTTCTCTATAGTCTATGTGCAGGTGGGATCAATAGTGACATCTGTGATCAGCATGGCATGGGCAATATCTGCCTACAGTCGCTCCTCCCGATTTGCCCTGCCCTCAAAACAGAACATCTCTTGGAGGGGAACATTCATTCTATTCTCTTGGCATCTATTTATTCTCAGTAAGCATTGTTCTCTGCTTCTCCTTTCTGTTTCTTTTCTCATAGTTGTTAGATTTGTGGAGTAAACAAGATTCACTTGGCCTGTCACACATAGGGTCCAGTGTGGACCATCTATACCCCTTTCTCAAGCGGTATAGATGCCCCATGCCTTATGCTATGTTCCTGTATGCTTCACTTCTAACAATGCTAGGAAAGTTGTGATGGGCAGAGCCTAACATATACAGTCATGGTGCACACTTCAGGAAACAAGGAGAAAAGTGATTATTCTTTCCAGGATGTCCCAATTCAAGTAGGGTCAAAACTGATCTATTTCTTCAATGTTGGCCTGTATGCCATATGATACAACATGATGACATATCAGCCACAAGAGGCTTTAGGCTCATAATAAAACACCACCCAATGCACCTTCCCATTGTACTTCTCCCCAAGCCTCTCTCTCTCTCTCTCAATGTCAGCTAAAATGTGTAACTCTAGGGATGTGCTGTCTGAGTTTGATCTTCAACTTTTACTACTGGGGATCTGGCATCCTGAGACATGAATACTCTGGAGTCTCCCTTCCAAAATATGCTAGGACTTGCTACTTGAAAATATACTAGGTTGGGTTTGAACCCAGATCCCCTGCCATGGTAAGTGAGCTTGCTACCAACTAAGCCTCTCACCTGCTGCCATTGGCTGTACTGGTGCAGTTCAGTATCAGGCTATACTGATATACTTCTTGAGTGTTGACAGATCCCTAAAGTCTGAGCCAGTTAATCTAGGCTCAACTTTTAGAAATCCCAGAGGGGGATTTCTTAGAGAAATGTAATTTGATGCCTGGTTTTCATAAGTCTCTTTTTAATTGCATGAAAAGGAGAGAGGCTTGTGACTCTCAATCAACAAAGTTGAGTTCCAAAAAATACTTGTAGCTTGCAGTAGCAATGAAGCCAACAACTTTAATACCTGCCATTTATGTTAGTTGATCCCTGGTTCTAAAGTGATATATCTTTGATTTTTCATCACGTCACTCATGAATGTGGTTTTTTTTTTTTCCAGCTGCGAGAGTCCTCGCTTTGGGTCTCTTTTCAGTTGCCTATAAATGGTGGGTGTTTGTGGTTGTTGGCATCCATGTGAGCATCATCTGGCTTTGGGCTGTCTTCATCATGAAGACATCCGCCTGTGACCACCGCTACAAGGAGGTCTTCTTCAACATCCTTGTTGCCCTCATCTACATCTTCCAATATCTCAACATCAATGATGAGCCCACATTGTGGCGCTATGCCCCGTTCTACATCCTCATGTTCCTTGAGAATGCCATCCTGGTCACAATGTGGTTTGGGGTAGTTATACGCATCCAGCTATGGTACAAGGTCTGGGCCTTTGTGGGACATTTTGTGGCCTTTGCCATTGGTATCATCTTCATGCTATTTTATTACCTCTTCTTTCATCCCACCAAGAACATCCGACCAAGTTTCCTTGGTAAATATAGATCTCGTCATCTCCTGAAGTCTGGGGGAAGCTCTTTTGTCTTCATCCCCCCAAAAAATGGGGTCATTCAAGATGAGGATGAAGAGTCAGGTCTCCATTTAAAGATTGATCAAGACAGGTCCACTGATAATAATTAGGCCCGTATTTTTCTCAGCACTATAAACTGTCATAGTTTTCATTGATGGATATTTCTCTCCCAATGGTTTCTGACCATTGGTATCAAACTTGAGCCTTCATAACTTTGTATGTCTGATGTGACTCAGGTGTTCAGTGAGATTTTCTCTATTCCTGGAAGCAACTATCCCAAAGTTTCTGCCTCATTATGCTGTGAATTGAAAGGCACTAGATCTCCTGTGAAATTCTTTTGAAGTGTGACTAACCTGCAGATTTATTGCTCAGTCAAGTCTAGCCCATGACTAAAGTTTATGGAAGTCATATTACTACGTATTAACAAAATAAAGGCATGAGTGCAATTTTTCACATTTTGAGGTCAGGCTTTTTTAATATAAGAAAAAAATAGTAGGCTAAAAAATAATCTGAAACATCTGGCTGTTGAAGGACATGTGTTTTGTTTGCATTTGGCCTTCAAGTAGGCAGTCATCCTTGCCAATTTCTTTTTCAGTGTGATATATGTCTCCCTTTGAGACTAAATGTCAAATTGTTCATGTGATGGCTTTAGGCAGTGGAATTCATGAAGGACACCCCTTCAATCAGGATGGCACACAGTGATAAAGGTGTGGAGGTTTCTTATCTTCAATTATAATATGCTTGACTACATGCATTTCTATATTCAGAATTCCATACATTTTCTTAATTTCCCAATCATTCTTTGCACAATTTCACGTGTTCACATTTGGTTAGGCATGTCCTTCATAATATTGAATGATGAAGGCATTTCCTTTACTACAGATGCATTTGCAAAAAAGTGAAATTCATCCATAGACTGGGACATAATTTTTTAAATCTTTCTTTTAGCTACTATGCACAGAATTTGCTATTTTTCTGCTGAGATCTAATATTTCGTTTCTGACATATTGTGCAAACTTTCTTCTGTCCAGTTTGTGAAGTTCTTGCCTGTGATACAGTACCTGAAGGACTCGGATAATACCATCTTGAGGTTTCTTCTCAGTTATTAATTTGATTAACTTTCAGTATGTCAAATACTTGATGTTTCTGTTGTCTGTTGTGGAATGTTGTATTTGTCTTGCTTGGTAAATTATTGCTAATTTATCAGTGTGTAATATTGCATTTTCCATAACAGTGGATTCTCTTTTGACCACTCACATTCCTGCATTCCAAGATATTTTGTAGGAATAAGCGTTACTCAGCACATAGGGTAAGATTGTGCACTGAGCATATGTCCTGTTTTGTTTTTATTGAGCTGTTTTGCTCTCTCAATTCTGTGGAATCTCTGCTTCTGATGTACCATTTGTGAAGTTTTTGTTTTGTCTGCCAGTGGAGCATGTTTTGTCATTACCTCCTCTGACACTTTGTTCTTTGCTGACTTTTTTGTTGCATAAGATGGCATCTCATTCAGACATTTAATGTAATTTTGAGGCATCGCCTAATTTGGTATCTATGCATGCTCTCCAGGAAATGGAATGAAGTCTTTGAAAATGTTTTCAATACTTGTTATTTTTATGAAGATGTGACACATGTTCTGATGCCCATATGAAGCATTTAGAAGACCTGACTACCCGAGTGCTCCATAGCATTGGAAGCACAGTATGTCTGGAAATTCTTGAATGCCTGCAATACTTTCAATATTGCCAGTTTCTTGCTAGTTCAGTGGGGGCTGCCTTAAGCTTTGTTTTAATTTTAAAACCAGGAGGTTAGAAATTAAACTAAGCCCCTTATGATTTTGACCCATGAATTCTAGTTGCTAGAAATAATCGAAGACCTTGCAATCCTCACTGGAGGCAAAAGGCAACCTGAAAGGAAAACCAACATTAAGAGGCTGGTTTCCATTTTAGGTTTCATTTTAGTTGAGCTTGACTAAGAAGCAATACACCATCAGCACTGCTTTTGTACCATCCCTTTTGGATTTGTCATGATTTTCAAGAATCAAAATCTTTCCAACCTGGAAGCTAAGTGATGGGCAATGGTAAATTCTAAGTAAGCTGCATTACTTGCTTGGAACTGTCAAAACTTGAGACTCTCTCTGCTGCAATCACTTTAAGTAAAAATCGCGGTGACAGCAAGGCTCCCAAGAACTAATGTTCCTGCCTCGTATTTCTGACATTTGTAGCAGACATGAGACGTCATTGATGCCTTTATTGTTTAAGAAATTTCCCAATGCTCATGAAGGGAGTTGTGGGACCCAAAAGTCTATTAAATAAATTATTTCAAATTTATTTTTAGGTAGGATTGACGAAATCATATTTTCCCATGCTCGCTTTCAAATCCTAAAACTTGTGCATTGTCAAATATGAGAGGAATAAGTAAAAAGCATGTCGGGAGTCTACCTAAATCGGGAAGTGGCATTATCGAATACTTGAAATGCCGATGAGTCAAATGGACGACGTTCGAAATATCGAATAAATCAGATGAACTCAATCCGTCGGAGGAAAACCTATTTAGTGAAAGCTGATTTTCGTCCTAGGGGTGTGGGGGTAAAGACGTTTTGTTTCAGCGCTTGCTTTTTGCCGCTTAAAAAAATGTCAAATTTAGAATCCTACGTTTCATAGCACAGTCTCGGAAGAAAATGACTTCGTCATATTTGGGTTCTCATTCCCGGATGCATGCCTTCCATATGAAAAATCAACAGAAAGCCCTCTCGAGAAAGACAAAACACCGACATCCAAAGGCGCGTGAGGAATTCTCTCGTTCCTGTTAATCTGATTCCTCCAACCCCCACCACAAAAGTCTGCTGTTTTTTTCTGGAGCTGCGAATTTTGAAAATATTCGTGGAAATGCATGTATTTTTCGAGCAACAACGACGCACGATATCCAGCGTGTGATGAAACCCAGACGCGATTCAAAAGACAATGGAAAAAAAAAAACAACTTTTAAATGTCACCTTTTCGGCTCGGGGTTAAAAAAATGGCGGACCGTGCAATTCATGCAACCGCCGTTTCTAACAAAAAAAAAAGTTTCAGAAGCGATCGATTGACAAGATTATATATCTCTCGTGGATCTTCAACCGTAAACATCCATCTCGTAATCCTAAGGATTATGAGAACGATGCCCTAGTGCTGCGATATCATGGCCCTTCTTGAGAAAATTTCCTATTTCATGTAATTTATTTATTACTACTCCTATTTTTCGTGCATTTGCATTGTTGACATTTTTTTTCTCCCATCCAGAAAATCAGTCCTCGTAAACGTTTCCCCTGCGCAAAATTTATTTCAATTAACTAGCACTGTGCCTCCAACGGCAACGAGCACAATCGGTCCTGCATGATGAATTTGCACCCGACGTCCACAGTCAAATTCCATGCAACTAAACATTTTTTTTACTGCTACTTGCCGTCACAGGATGATCTGCGCTCCATCAATTTTGCACAGCGAACAGTGCGACAAAGTTCAAGTATTCGAAGGGATGCGATCGTACAGGCTAATAGCCGCAACGGCCGATGTCGACAGCTGACGAGGGAATATAACGGAGACATTTAGGTACCAGAAGTACTAGAATAATAACGCGGCGTGAGATCCCCCTTTGTTAGAAATTACAAAAAAAAATAAGTTTTACGAAGTTTTTGGAAAAAGAATAATCGTGAGAAGTGTATTAAAAAGACCTGCACAATACCATCGTGGACCTTTTCAATTGATGCCGAATTCAAATTTTAGATAAACGCAAGCCAGCCATGACGTCACAGAGACCTTGAGGGCCGCCTTCACGCACCACGCCCGCCTCACGCCCCGAGGCCGTGAAGAGACTCACCGTGAGAATTTAGCGCACCCGGCGTCCGAATCCCGGAGATGCAGAATCCACAAAATCCCACAAAACCGTCATCGAAGCTCACGACGTCGTCGGGTTTCCACCCGGGAAAAACTCCCATTAGCCGATTTTTTTTTCGCATCTTCCAAGATTTCATCTTCGCCAAAGAATTCCACCGACTAGAACCGCCGGTGAAAATTGAAGTGTTCTTCAGAACGTTTCCGTCGGAAAGTCCTCAGAAAAAGCGTATTATATGCAATCATGAATTTATATTCAATTGCCTGGCATTCACCGATCAAACACTCGATAATTTATCTCTACGCCCTTCTTGTGCAAATGGGCTGTCAGGATTTTTTTTTTGTTGAGGCTTCGAGATTTCTCCCCAATGACACTTGGATCGAACGCGAATCAGACGAACAGTTGGCTCCCGACGTGGGGAAATCCCGTCTTTGACCTGATTTTCGAGGTCGCATCACGACCGGAACGACGACGGGGTCGGGGTCACTACGGTCAGTTCCCGGCAGAATCAGCCACTGTCGATTTGGAACCACTTTCCCATTTTCGATCGAACCCTGCAGGTTCGACTTGATAAAAAAAAACGGCACCGATGTCAAAAAACGCTGGAATCCGCGGAAATTCTTCGCATCCACCCGAACAAACGCCATCCGACTCCGAACAGGTTCCACACGCCCACTGCTGTGGCGTTTGCACGAGCAGGACCTCCACGGACGCCCTTCCCGCAAGCCCCGTACAGGGTGATGCGAAAAAGGTTACCGCTACGAACGTTCGACTTGCCACGTGGAAAAAATGTCGATGCGTTCTGCGGACAACTTATGTAGATCCAAGCTGCTACCTTCCGACGCTGCTCCGCACTTAATCTAGCAGTCATTTCAACTCCATGCTATCACTGAAATGAGAAAACAAAGCAACCCCCAAAAGTGGTAATGCTTTTTTTGAATCACCCTGTATTTACAGCTCACTGCAAAGGAAATCCGCAGAGTGGGCGTGCAAACGAACAAGATAGAGCCCGACCGTTCGCACGCTAGATAGCACGGGTCGAGCCCCCCCGGGTGTGGGGAAGGGGAAGGGGGAGGGGGTGGAGGTCGGTTGACAACGCGAGTGGGGCGCATGCGCAGTCAGAAGATGCGTTTCACAAAACCAAATGTTTTGTAGAGGACTTCTTTCTGTGGTCTCGCGACGGTTGACTCCGGCTCTGCATAGAACTCACAGCACTATGGATTTCTTTCGAGTAAACGAATGCTCTCTGGCGATATATATTTTCCAGTTAATCTACATCGCTTTGAATTGCCCTAATTTACATGAGGACTTTTTGAGGTAATTAAGACTTTTTGTGCCATGATGATCTGAAAAGAATGTGGAGAAGTAATGACTGCAGATTTCTTGGGCGTCACAATCCATAATAAAAAATTACAAGGGATTTTCTTTCCAGTTCTTTCCGTCAAATGCCACTTTGAATATCCATTGAATGCCGGCACGGACGGTATTTTTTTTCTGAATATACGGTTGACTTTTACAATGGGAGAAAATCCTGCTGCGCTCAGAGTACCTTGCGATGAATCGTAGGATTATCCACTTCACAGGCACGACCGTCTAGAAGCGATGGGGATTTTCACGTTTCCAGAAACCATTTGCACCGAACGAACGGAAGCCCCTGGAGTTCGGCATCTCACTCTGACGACTTCATGGCTGCTTCGGTCGATTCGATGGTCTCTCGTTCCCAGTCGTCAGTGAGGAACTTCGAATCACTTTGTTGAATGAGCTGAGGTCTCGCCCACGCGAGAGTGAATCTCGCTCATCACTGGAACACTGCCAGATTCACCTGTCTTTGGTCAGCCGCAGATGTGATGCGGAAGTAACCAGGGATGCCCGATCTCTGTCTTTTCATGGTACGTTCAGTTCCGAAACCTATCGATGTGCCCGCGAACTACCTCATCATAAATACTTAAAGTAATGGTCATGAATTGATATTGGGAGCACTGCAAATGGGTGGCCATTTAAATTATCATATCATCAAGTTGGTGATGATGTAATCATTTAAATGAATTGCAATTATATCCCTTGAGTGCAGTTTTTGCATATTCGTGAGGCACTCGAGTCGCGGAAGGTTACGGGAGATCCCTAGAGATTAGGAAAGGGATGGAAATGCAATAACCTACATCATGCGCCAGGCGATGCAGCTAATCACAAGCATTTCACGTCTTGGTGCAACCCGTTCATCCAGAAAGGGGTCCGTGTGGTTGTGCAACCCTGCGAAAGACATCTGACGTGCCCGGTGAGGTTCGGTCTCGTGGGTGGAGCATTCGTAGACGGGATGGGGGACCCGGAGTGTGACTCGTCGGATGAGGGGTCAGGGGGGGAACCCCGTGTGATGGTCTCTGTGGTGGATGAAGTCGACGGGCTGCCCGAGAATCTCAGATTTAACCTGTTCGACGCGTGTTTCATCGTCTACTCCATGGGCTTGTACCTGTGTGACATCGGGAGTGACCTATGGCTAGCGCATGGGTACTACGTACTGGGAGATTACGTTTTTTTCGGGTTGACGATCGGGATTGTTATCTTCACATCACTTGTCCTCACTGTACTCAGCTGGGTGTGGTGAGTAAACCGCAGGGAATTTCAAGCATTAGCCTAGCCCATGCCCATATATGCTCTTAGGCCAGGGGTAGGCAATAATTTTTGCTGGAGGGTCACTACTCGAGTTTTGGTGAGCTTCAAGGGCCCCACTCCAGTATCTGAGAGAATACCTCAATAGCACTATCATAGCTTGTCAGTTCTATTCTGTCCTTTGCAATAAAAACTGAACGACATCTTCTACAGCATATTTCTTGACCATCCAGATTCTCACAAGGAAGACTGCCTAGTATATGACTCTCAAAAACATTTCATGTCAGTCATCTTCAGTCATGTAAAAGTGCACTGTGATCTAGCCTATGGGACTGTCTGTGGCAAAGGCAGTGTCTATTCGCCGAGCTGGCTTGGCCCCAACTTCAGGAACGAGCTAGGAATCGTGATCATTGCTCCTAGCATGAGGGGCTTCCAACAGCCCACTGAATGCTGAATTGTCTGTCAAGATAGAGGAAGGTTTTTCATTTGCCATCTTGGAAGATTTTTAGCACTCTTTTTTCAGCCTATTAGCACAAAACTAGACAGCTCTTCATTATTGAAGAATATTATGTTCATTTAAAAACTCATTTCATTATTTCAAGAGAGGAAAAAATAGATGACATGCATGTTAACCAACTTAAGATGTCTTATATTGAGAAGTTGGGAAATTCTTTTTTGGCCTGGGGGAATTGCTTTGAAATCAAGTAAATCACCTTAAGACTCTATTCCCTGCACACTGCTTGGGCTTTGAGTGAACCCAACCCTAACTGTAGATTTTGTGAAATCTTGTATCTTAATTGGTACTAATGCAGGAAATTGCTGGAAACTCTAAACATGGCAGGACAAGGTGCAAGCCATCGCTTTTGAATATGCAGCAGCTTTTGTGAACTTTTAGGCTTTACCTTTAACATTCTTTTTCACTTTAGAAAGCCACCTTGGTTTCAACTGAGGAGAGCCATGAGTTAGGTGGCTTCTGGCTTGTCCCCTATATGAGGACCGAGTCAGCTAAGCCAATAGATGCTGCCTAGAACTCTAGACTATTGCTAAGTAGGCCAAGCATTAACCTTTGCAGTTTTTTTTTTTTTTGCCTACCATGGGAGGTTAAAGATTGAAGACAGGGAACCCCTAGATTTGGGTTGAAACTAATGTTGAGGGACTCACATGAGCATAATATATTCATTATCTTTTCAAGGTACAAAGAAGATGAAAGAAATGGTCCAGAATCTCGGGCAGACTGGGGACTCCGAATCCTGTTTCATATTCTCCAGATGGCTCCAATCCTCAGGTTAGGTCCCAGAAGTACCTAGATCATCATGTTTAGCCTATCAGAGGCCTTGCTGAAAGACAGGTGATGTGGTATCTCATTGTCTATTGTTTTCTCCTATGGTTTCAGGTCTAAACTGATCATGTGCCACAGGAATTTCATGGTCTTTCCATGGTGCATTATAAGTAAAGTTCTCAATGTAGCCTGTTATTTTCATCTATTCTAGACCATCGAATAAATTAGGGAATTCTTTGGTGATGTGATCATAATAGCAAATACAGATCTTTTACATGTCCAGTTAACCCCTTAGCCAGGAAGTTTATCACCAAATACATTTTCACCTAGAGGAAGGCAGACAGAGGAAGTCTAATCAAGTTAAGTAGTTAATGGCGGTGATTGCTTGAAGTATCTGAGGAAGAAAAATGCAAAGTCACTGTCAGCTGAATTTTAATTAAAGAAAAACACAGAAACAAATAGAATGTATTTTGTTACCTTGAACAGGTATGCCCATGCCCTGAGTTACGGGTGGCAGTTTCGGACCCTGATACGAAAGCGAGTTCAGAAGAGCACTGTGACGATGGGTGAGGCAACAGCAGAAGAGAGAAAATTGTACTATTGCATGGTGAAGCAGGATGCAGATGCCTCCCTCCTTTACCTGGTGGAAACATTTGTTGAGGCTGGGCCCCAGATGCTCATGCAGTTTTACATCCTTGTCCTGTACGGGGCTGCCTACGCAGATGGAAGTCCCTTCATGGGTGAGCTTGTGTTGAGCGTTTTCCCTGTTGGTTTTTTACCTCTATCAGACCGAAGGGAACTTAAGGTCTCAGGAGTTTCGGCATTGCCTAAATTTGTTCCTCTATATTCGTAACTTCAAAAGTCTGCACTATATTATATAAAGTCCTAAATTAAATCAATCCACTGGCCCCTATAGCTTGGATTTGAATACAGTACAATGAAGGTTAATTATGACTGCAGAATTTTCATCTTTAACTCTGATGGGGTTTCCAAAATTGGTTCTTTGGTGTTGCACACTTGCAACACAAAAGAATTCATCTTGATTCATCTTGGGCCGACTGGTACAGTTTGTTTTACCAGACTGGATTTCATGCTGTGGTGAAATGGGCACATTGTTATTCATGAATTTTTTTACAAATGAGAATTTTCTGCAATTTATATTGTCTCAAAAGGTTGCTAACCACTAATGGTACAAGATACCTTTCTTGAAATGTTTGTACCACCATGTTTTATGGTTTTGCAAGTATGTTAAATACTTATTTTTAATTTTTTTAGTGCTATAGGTTATACCAATTAGCACATGATAATTTAGCATATCATGTACCTACTACTGAATCTCAATACCCATGATAATGTGGTTGGCATGCTTGCAAGTATGCTGTGTTGACATTTTTTTTTCTTGCCTGCAGTTGCAAAGTTGGTGGTATCAATAGTGATGTCTCTGTGCAGTATGGCATGGGCAATAACTGCATATGGCCGTGCCTGCCGATATGCCCTCCCTTGTAAACAGAATATCTCCTGGAAGGGAACAGTCATACTTTTTTACTGGCATCTCTCTATTCTCAGTAAGTTTTATTCTTGTTTCTTTTGTATTTTTGTTCCAGGTTTTCACATTTTCTGTTTGATCTAGGCACGAATTTCAGAAGGACTTTTTAACTATGGTATGACCCATAGTTTCTGATTCTAGTTTCACTGATTTAGCAGGAGGGAGTGACTGTTAGACTTGTGATGTACCATATTAAAGGTTCAGAGAGAGTCTTGTGGCTTACCTTGGCAAAATTAAAAACTGAAATTATGGATAGAACATCTACGTGGGTATTGGGCAGGGCTGTGCCAAACTTTTCTCTGAATGCCAAACAAATTAGCCCTTTTTCTTGAAACAGGCAAAATTTATCTCTGGGCCTCAAGCTTTTTTCTTTAAATTTACTTTTTCTTTGTGTGCTCAACACACATATCCGTAAAATTTCCCACCATTTTTTGGCAGAGCAGGGAACTCCTACAAATAGACAGTTTGCAGATGTGATCTGCATTCATAACAGGGACAGCAACAAAAAACTTTGAGGAAGCACAAGGCCAGAAGCAGGGTGCTGTCAGGTGCACTAGCCTGGCCATGAATGGCACCAGAGAATGATACATGTATGAGAGGAAGCTGCATTTCAAATTCGATTTTTCTACGAAGCTGTTGATTTGAGAAAAATCTGCTTATTGTCTTGAATAGACCTGGTCCCATTCAATGTGCAGAGACCTTACATTAATGTTGTAGTCTAAGCCTCTAGATGACAATGAGCTTTTCCATGTGCAGCATAGTGGGCCTACTCTGATTGTAGGTTGGGATTTGTTTGGGATACAATCTCCGTTTTGCCTGTTCTAGCCTAGATCTTTGTGTTCTTTTTCTTTTTACAATTACTATCATGGCGTATCTATGTAGCAAAACTGCTGAAGCAGTATTTTTGCATCAACATGTAACTTTACTGCAAATGCAGATTTTTTTACATAGATACTGACAAATCTGGAAGTTGAATGTCTTTTTAAAGTAGAACTCCTTTCGTGAAAACAATTTTTAGTTTGTAATTTTTTTTATTATGTGGGGCCCTATCTCTTGCGATTTTTTGGGGTTTGGGAAGAACACATGATTTCTATCAGCAGGTGATTGTGGTTTTTCCTTTCATACTCAATGTAGATCTGATGCACCTAATTCAGGCAAATGCCATCTTTTGCACTGCAATAATGACCAATCCTATAAAAAAGCACAATGTTTAGTATTTGTATTGACCTAATTTTCATATTGATGTAGTTATAGTATTGGGTCATACTGATTCCAATCATATTGGGAAATACTCTGTATTGCTGTCAGTGCATTACTAGTTCTGTGTCACTTATTTAAATCTATTCATTGTTGTTGGGACTTTTCTTTCAGCTGCCAGAGTCCTGGCTTTGGGTCTCTTTTCATCCACCTATAAATGGGGGGTGTTTGTTGTTGCTGGCATCCATGTGGTCATCGTATGGCCTTACATTTATTTTATCATGAAGACGAGCATCTGTGGCTCCCGCTACAAGGAGGTCTTCTTTGACCTGCTTGTTACCCTCATCTACATCTTCCAGTACCTCAACATCAACGATGAGCCCACATTTTGGCACTATGTCCCATTCTACATCCTAATGTTTCTTGAGAATGCCTTCATGATCATAATGTGGTTCGTGAATGTTGTACACATCCAATTATGGTACACAGTGTGGGCCTTTGGAGGACATTTTGTGACCTTTTTCATTGGCATCATATTGATGCTGATCTACTACCTCTGCTTCCATCCCACCAAGAGCATTGGCAAAGTTTCCTTCACAAAGTACAGGTTTGGCCATGCTTGAAATGTGATGGTTCTTCTGCCTTCATCCCATCAACAAATGGGGTCATTCAAGATGATGATGGAGAGTCATCTCTCCATTTGGAGAGGGATGAAAACCAAGTCCACTGATAATAACTAAGCCCTTACTTAAGGGTATTTTTCTCAGCACTATTCATTTTTGTAATTTTAATTGATGGATATTCTTCTCTTCATTTATGATCATTGGGATCAAATTTGATGCTTCATAACTATATAACTTGACTCAGGTGCTCATCAATATTTTCTCCATGTCAGGGGATAACTTCCTCAAAGTTACTGCCTTACTATGCTCTGAATTTAATGAACATGTCTACCAGTGAATGCTTTTGAAATTGATCTATCGATCAGATTATGAATATTAATTTTTTATTGACAATAATGTGTCTCTTTTAGGTTGATTAATATCAACTTTGTGTTTCTGAGGGTGGCTTGATAGAGCAAGATTTTTGAAGACAACATGTGATAATTGCTGAGATTTCTAAATGTTTGGTTCAAGGTTATAATCTACTAAGTGCTTATTGAATTTCACTTTCAAATTAAATTTACAAGACTTGCTAGATTGAGATTTTCCTTTACTCAGCAACTCTTAGTTAGTCTTGATTTTTTGTGGTCCTTTTATTAATGGAGTTTCTTCTTTCCTCTTGATGGAATTGTTAGCAGGTAAAAGTTGATTACCTCCCAAGACTGAATTATATGTTTTCTAACTATTTTCCATTCTTCTTCTTTCATGATTCTTGTAACATTGAGATATGCTACAGTTTCTTTGGCCTGTTTTGCTCTATTTCATGTCAAGTTCATGCAGTTATTGTCTGTGATCCAGTACCTGAAGGTTCTTCATTGTGCATTTTTAAGGTTTCTTCATTGTTTTGAATTTGGTGAGTCGCAGTTCAAATGTGATCTGATAATTCTGTTGTCAGTTGTGTAAGATTGGAATCGCTTGGGTAAATTTTTTCTAATTTATCTCTCTTTGTCATTATCATATAAATATTACCATTAAAAATAATCTCCTTCTTGCACTTAGATTGCTGCATCCAAAGGTAAAGTGTGTAGGAATTGATAATACTCAGCACATGAGATAAGATAATTCTCATGAATGTATGCTTTTTTATATTTTATTTTTTTTATTTTTGGTCTGTCAATGCTTAAAATCTCAGCTTTCAAGTATGTCATGTGAATCATGTTTAATGCTGACTTGTTCAATGATGGTGATATTTTATCCAGATAGATGATATTGTTTTTTTCGAGACAGTTGCTAGCATTGTGTTTGTGATTGGCTCTGCAGGATCCAGAATGAAATCTTTGGAGTTTCTTTCATTCCTTGTTAAAGTTATAAAGTATCATTCACAGGTGATATGAATGATGAGGGAAATATTGATAACCATATGGATGTGGAATAGTACCCTTCAAAATTTCAGATACTTTGGATTGTCCTTGGACCATGTTAAAACAAAATTTCCTGCATCCTCTGTGTCTAAAATACTTGCAAGTTCCATAATGCTTGCCTCTATTTTAGTTGTGCCTCAAAACTCCAAGTTTTGTCATTAAAATATTCATGTCGCTGATATTAATGCAATGCTTTCATTGGATTAATTGCATTGCCTCTTTCCATTGACAGAAAATAATCAAAGATTTTTTGTATTCAGACCTAAAGGGTTTCTAATAAATATATTCAGCTTGTTACTATGGCTTTACAGAGATTCATGACCATCATCACCAGCTCTGCTTCTGAAAACAGGTGCTGAACCTTTGAATTTAAAAAAAAATTCATAATTAATTTCAACCTAGTATGAGTGTATCAAATCATCATGCGATTTCGTTGAATTCCGAAATTGGAATCCCGTTCCAGTTTCGGACTTCGAACGAAAGACGATCTCGACAGATTTGTCCACAGAATAGGGGAAGGTATTGGAGCCAGACGAGGGTGGTCAGAGGGAGGAGAAGAAATACCGTATTTACTCGTGTATAAAGCGCTTTTTTTGCATATTTTATTGCGTTCGATGAGAGGGTGTGTCTTATACTCGAGGGAAAATTTCTCATTTTCAAAAAAAAATTGTTTTTTTGAGTGAAGCAGCAAACAAGGAGTGGCTACGTCGATTCTCGGATTTCATTCGGTTTTGGAAACTGAGGTGTCCGGCAACGTGGAAAATCGATTTGCGGAGCTCTAATCCTCCTCCGAGGGGCCCTTCCAGAGACAATCATTTCTCACGGAAATTTTTGAGCCGCTGAGGTTTTCCGACGAAGAGAAAATCCAACTCGCATCATAAATCGTGTCGTTCATCATAATGCATTGCATTTTCGATGGGAGATCGCGTTTGCTCTTGCAATCGTGTGGGTTCGCGTCGGATCACTCTCGGCCATGTCATTCTTGATTACCGGAAATGATCCCTTTTTCCCCACGAAAGGCCATGAGATTCTCCAGAGCCTGGCTCAATTTCACCTCCATCAGCTTCCTTATAAAGCTTTCCTCGATATCATACTTACGTCCTATTGCACGGATACCCGACTCCTTCGCTTTTCCTGAATCACATGGATTTCTCTGCAGCTGTATAACTTCGCTGTACGTATCCATTCATTTTCACGGCTTATAAAAAAAAGTTAGGGATACTGTGCCCCCCCTCGATAAAGGTTAGGACAGTGAATAGGAAGCGAGGTTCGGCCTACCTCAAGATCGGCTTTACCCCTTATTCATCTCCCTTGTCCGACACTTTCCCTACGAAATAGGGGGGTGCGCCTTATACACGTGGAGTCTTTTTTTTTATACACAAATTGGACCTCAAAAGTAAGAAAAGGAATTGTAATATACAGTAATATCTTCATCAGTTTACTCATCAAATTGCGGATTTTCACGATTATCTGATCGAGATCTACGTCGATGTAAGTATCAGCTGCTCGGGGATTGGATTCCTCGTTTACCCTGTGGCGAATTCCGAAAGGCAGAAAGGAGATAAGATATGGATCCAGCTACCCCGACTTAGGCTTCTCCATAATTTATTTCTGCCCTTCAGCAGCACTTGCTGCATTTTTTGCTCACTGACACTCGATATAGATGTAAAGAGAGAAGACCTTCGACGTGGGACATATGTAACTTGTGACTGAGGTTACGAAAGTTGCACAGTCGAGGAATATTGCAAATATGTAGCGGGTGAGCCATGAATATTCATACCAAATCGAAGCCTTGTATTTCCTATATTAATAACCTCTCATGGAACCGAATGGATCTCAACACGACGCAAGGGCTCGAAGCAAAATCATTCGCAAAGTATTTTCGATGCGTCCCCGTTCCTGGCAACCGGGAATCTTCGAGTCTGTCCGTCGGACATGGTTTCGCTCCTCTTTCGGCATTTCGGAGTCATTTGTGTTCCTTGATCCTGTCATGGTCAGCCAGACAATTTTTCGAACTTCGAGCCATTTTTAGAAGGAGGTACAATGCATTTTATTACTTGCTGTTTTCAGGCATACGGGAAGTAAAAAGAAGTTACAAGTGGTCTGAATATTTTTCGGATCGAGTCCTATTTCGCCGGATGGGACGCAAGACGTCGCTGAAGATTCGTCTGAACCGGTAACTTCGAATGAGACCGTAATTTTCGACGGGAATCGTGATGCATCTCCAGGTTTTCAGCTTTCGCCTAGCAAACGCCTTCAAAAATGCATTAAAAAAATAATGCATATTGGTACGAGTCAAAATATTGCCATATTGACATCCTCAGACTTAAAATGGCGATGCCGCAGCCAAGATGATCAAAAACGTAAGAAATTGCATGTTAAAGATGCACTCATTTCGATGTGACATTACTATTTCCCTTTTCATGAGGAATGACAACCTGCTACTTTTTCTAAGCCTGCATTACATATGTTCACGATGAACATATAATATTGTCTAAATTTAAACGGAAGCATTCGCTTTTCATAGTTTCTTGAGAACTCTGCAACATTAGTCAAATGATGCGTAACGTGAATCACACGGACGGAACGTCTCCAGTTAAAATGTGCGTGTTACTTTAGGAGTTTACATATTATTGATATATCATTCCCATGCCTTCGTCCAAGATACGAGCGAAGCGATGGAACCGACGCAACCGAAGACGAAAACGTTGCGATTCGGGAATTTCCCCCCTCTTCAAGGCACGAATTTTCCGTGTTCGCAGCGACCAGAGATCCAAATCCAAATCCTTTGCCTCTCTGGTGGAAAAGACGTGCCGAGCAACCGGGTCAACTCATGATGCTTCGTTCCATGGAGGTCATGATGCTTCGTTCCAGGGGAGAATCGCACCAATGTCCCACTGAATAATAAACTGTGTCCATGAAGGTATGATGCAAAAAGATGATCTGTCGTAATTCAGTAACTTTACTGCTATGAGACGAAGCACGAACTCGCTAACCACGTTGAGTTGTTCTTTCCCCCCCAAAAGATTCGAGCTATCGCTCCAAACGTCCACCGCCTCGCTGTCCGAAAGGAGAACTGCCGCACAACCTCAGCGATCGGATCGACGGACTCGTCCCGAAGCGCCGACCCGGAAAAATGCCAGTTCGGGCGAGCCGCCTTTTTTTTCTTCTATTCCCCCGGGCTCGCTGCGGAACCAAGCCTGACGGTCGGGGTTTGGGCTCTGTGTTAGTTTTCGCGAATTTCGAAATATTTCATGGCTGACATTTGAGGCGTTGCGCCGAGCAGTCTTTTTCCGTCGTGCGCGATTTTTCTCATCCATTCCATGCACAAAAGTGTCTTCAAAACTGTACCATATGTTTTTTTTTTCCTTTAGATAAGCTCTGAATCCAATTTCTGAATTTTCAAAACATGTTTTTTTTTTGGTCATGTCGATTCATTTTCCTTTCATGGCGACGAGCGCTACAAAATCCTGTGTGTAACGTTAATGAACGTTACAAGAAATTACGCCTGTTAGTCAGGTAAGTCGGTAAGTGGTTCATCGCTGAAAATGCCTTAGAATGTAGATGAAGAATGCAGAATTGATGAAACCAATCCCGCTGAATTTCAACTCCTTCGATGAGGCGTTTTTGATGAACAGCGAATGAACATCGCTGAAAAATTCAAATTTCTGACGAGGTATTCATCATCTAGTTGTAACTTCTTCGATGATATGCGCATTTCATCAAGGTTACCGAGATGAGTTCGAAACGGTTTGTTCCTCTGATTTGTACCTTCGAATACGTAGTCGTATGTATTCATTCGAAACACGGGCTTTCGCTTTTGATTCACCGATTTCGGACTTTCGCGAGGTCACACGAGGCGAACATATAAAGTTGCAGTAAGATAGAATCCGAAGATAATCTCTAGAAAATTCTGGACGCATCGTATCCGCGCAGTGCTTCATGAATTAAACCGTTCACTTGAAGTCCGAAGAATAAGCTGCATTGGAAACGCGAGGAACCCTAAACGTTTTATAAATAATATAAAAAATGTTTGATTGCATATCCAAGTCCTAGTCCCTTCCGTCTACATCGTCCCCTTCCTGCTTTGTCCATAAAAGCATCTAGTCTCTTCTTACAAATCGTCACAGCGCGGGGCAGCCACTACCGAGTGAATAAGTCCTGTCTCGACCCGAGCCTGCGGTGCATGCAACTCGAATTGGTTACCTCTCGTTTCCTTGCTGCCGTGGAACTGGAAGAACCTACAATGTTCAACAATATCTATTAGAGAGATGAAACTGAATCGCTTGCATGCTCCTTTTGTATCTTTGATGATGTGCGTATTTCATCAAGTTTACCGGGATGAGGTTGAAACGTTTTTTTTTTTCCTTTTAACTTGGAATGCGTAGTCATATATTTTCATCCAAAATATGTGTTTTCGATTTTGATTCACCAATTTCGGACGTCAGCGGAGTCAAACGAGGCAAACGTATAAAGTTGCAGTAAGCCATGAAATAATCTGAAGATAATCTCTACCTAATTTCTGGATGCATTTGATTCGTGTAGAACTTTTCGAATAAAACCTTTCACCTGAGGCCAGAAGAATAAGCTGCATTTAAAATGTGAGCGTTCCTATGCCTATTCGTGCCTCAAGTTTTAGGATCATATTATTTGCTGGCAAGAGAATTAGCGTCAGTCACTCTTTTAGTCAATCACTCTTTTAGTCATTCACTCACACTCAGTCACGTTCGTCTATGTACGAGGTCGAATAAAAAAGTTCGTGAAAGCTTTTATAATCTCGTAAAATCAAACAGATGATTATGGAATGCCCTTCACGTTAACCCGTAAACCCTTTAACGGTCATGATTTTCGGAAACCTCCCTGGAAGATGATTGATAAAATTTCGGTGCGCGATCATGAAAGGGTTAAAATTATCTACCGTCCAAGACAGAATGGGTTCCGAAGGAAACATCGCAACGGTTAGTTATGTTCACCGTATAGTCAGGGCACAACATCTCCTTGTAGAACCCGTGTCATTGTTTCCAGTTTTCACAAGAGCCTTGGTGTTGATCCTACACGTCTTCTTTGTTGCTTTTTTCCTGATCCTGAAAACCGAGGGCGTCACTTTTCTTTGGTATCTGGTCGCGTCGAGAGCTACGTAACCGATGAACACCACTAGCTGAAATGAAAAAAAAAAGACTCGATGCTCCGGGCAGCGAAATGCTTCGAGCGCTGCCATTCCTGGATGCACCCGAGGAGAGGATATCCGTCTTCCGATGCGACTTCCCCCTTTCAATCACTTCTCAGTCATCAGCACCTCCAAGCGATCCGGTCTGGGGACATCGACATGGAAGTTCCTGCTGCATCGTGTGAGGCAAGTATGAGGGTGTTGGAGGAAGGGTGCTGTCTCCCTAGCCATTAGGTACTAGGAATCTATTATTCAACCTTCGTTCCGCGCACTGCCGTGACGAAAGGTGCGACTTTGTGCATAATCCATGTGATTGCCTGGTTCATGTGCAAGAGACCGTGTGCATTTGTCCGTTATTGACGGGGTATAAAAGAATCAGGTTCATGCTCTTCGAAAAATGCCATTTAATTTAAATTCCTTCATCGCAAAGAGGATCCGTTTTTAAGAATATGAAGCGTGAACCACCTTGGAATATATCACATTCCTACGAGGGATCTGACAATTACCGAACCCTTCAAAAATCAGGGTCCAGCGAATTAAACATCCAGCAAGTTTGACACGTGTTTTTCCATGGGATTTCCCAGCAATAATCCCTTCCCTTGCCGCAGAGGATGAGCTCATTCGAACTTGCTTCCATAATGGCTCAATAACGGCTCACATACGAGGGTTTTCGAGCTTCGTTCTGGGGCATAATTACAAATTGTCGCATGATGCCATGCCTAGGAATATTTCTTACATTTATTTTTGTCAGCGACTCGCTAAAATAATATTTTACATTATTTTTTACTCCTACTCATCATTGGAACCAAGTTGACCTCAGCCATGTTTTTCTTGTATTTCCACAAAAAATGTTTTGTTCTGGGTCATAAGTAATCTCCATTTAAATTTTTTTATTTTTACTTGCAATTCATATCAGTTTTGAGCGGACCTGCCCCTCGTCAATAAAATGTTAACGACACGTCTCCAGTAAAAATGCGCTGGTCTACAATTTATTGAGACGATTTATGAATTTGTTTTTTTTTTTTGGCTCAGGGCTTAAATTTTGAGTTTATTGCCACTGTATTGTCCGTTCACAGTGCCAGAGCGAAACGGCTCCTCTGGATGCCACCAAAAAATCAATGTTTCCCGGGAAGGGTCCGTCGCTGCCCTTTCCGAAGAAGGTCATTCATATTCCATGAGCGCAAAGTCGATGCAAGGACAATGGCTACGTCAAAAAGCACAAATAATTCTCCTTCCTTCAAGCGGAATAAAAGGCAAGTAAATCACATCCAACACCAAAGCGAACTTCAGAAGCTTGACAAATTGAGCAAATAATGCCTCAGATTGGAAAAATGAGCAGTAGCCACATAACCGATGCGAGGAAAGTCCCAGCCATTCAATATTAGCATGGTGAAAAAAACTCTTGAAGCGTAACCCGGTGAGCAAAGACAGATTTTGCTGGGATTCATAGTGCGTGCAGGATTTTGCTTCTGTGGGTAGTTCTAGACCCAAAGAGAGGCCGAATGTATAGAAATGAATTCTGTTCTGAATTCTGTATGTAATTCTGTGAATTCTGAACGAGCTATCGACGTGCAAATCCTGGGCAACTGTTGCATTCCTCGGCCAAATGAGAGGAACAGCAGGAAAGACCGCAATACCTTTTTAAGACGTTCGCGTTAAGTTGAACGAAGAGTCAAATGACGAAGGCGATGTTGTAGTGCATCATGCAAAGGAGAGGAAAATGAAACGCTACCAGCCTATTTGAAGATCGTCGGATCACCCACTTCCATTTTTACCTAGATTCCTTCCAAATAAGTTGTCGGTCGAGCTGGGGACGTAGCAGCGTCGCTCCTGGGAGAATCCCTTCAGATCGATCGTTCCATTTTCCCCTGGCTTCCCCGCACGGTGAAGGTGTCTGCACACTTTGCAGGCATGGTTCTTTTCTGAAGCGACGATGTAATCGGATTTCCATTGAAAATATTCCCGATAGGCGGTTTCGTTTCCGTCGAGGTACTTCAAGTACGTAGCCAGGCTCTGCACCGAAGGAAAGTCCATCACGTTGATGTGAGATTTCGGCGGAGACGACGAGGAATAGTTTGCTCCGCCGAGGACCACCGGTATCCAGGGAAACAGAAGGGCGTAGTAAAACTTTTCCGTGACGTAGTCCTTGCAGATGGCATTTTCGAAAGACATGAAGAACTTGTATTTGGTTGACAAATACCGATATCTATGTAGAGATGATCCTGGAAGTTTTCCGTTCCCGCATTTTCCGTACACGTCGATAGTCAGATTCTGTTTATGGAGTTCTCGGATGACATCCGCTCGTTGGCTCCATGAATTGCAGACGCTGATGAGGGCGGCCCCGAGACTTCTCCCGGATAAGGCTTGCATCGCCTGCGAATCCGATGAACTGTTGACTATTGCCTTGGAGACGTATCCGTATTCAAATTGGACATCCGCATCCGATTCGTAGGTGAGCACCCAGTCGATGGGCATGTTCAATGCAGCCCTGTAGAACGGGGACTCCTGTGTGAACAGGGCCCAAATTTGGCCATTCTTCTTCACTGGATTGTCGTTTTCGGGTCTGTCCCATCCCATCCATGAAAACACGACGAGATCAGCTTCTTCTATGAGAGAATTATTTCCGAAGTAAACATCGCAACGGTAAGTGATCTTCGATGCAGAGTCAGGGCAGAACATATTGTTCTCGAACTTGTACCAATTTTTCCAGTATATGTAGGAACCATGAAGTTTGTCGTATAAGAGGATCGTCTTCTTAGTCTCTATCGTCCTCACCCTCATGATTCTAGGAGTCACCTTACTCTGATACCGAGTCGCTTCGCGAGCAACGTAGCCGACGAACACCACAAGCAGCACCACAAGGGAAGACACGATCCTCCGCGCAGTGAGATGCTTCGAGCGCTGGCATTCCTGGATGAGAGGAGATCGGTCTCCCGAGGCGACCTCCCCCATTCAACCACTTCTCAGTCGTCAGCACCTCCAATCCACCCAGTCACAGGACGTCGATACGGATATCTCTCTACGGGTTATTTGACTGAATGGACCTTGGAGCCAGGCCCATATATTCCTCACGCGATCGTGCATAAGGCCTTACTGGTTGCCTAGGAATAATCAATCGGGATATCTACCCTTCACTTGCCCATTGCCAATAGAAGCGTGGCCTTGGGGGAAACTCCAGCGTCCTTCTGGTCAATATGAAGAATTGAGAAAAATCTGTGCAATGATTTTCAATGTTAAAAAAATTAAGACTTTAGAAGTAAATATGAGATGGATAGGATGATAGAAGATGAGCAATTATTATATTCCGGATCATTTGAATGCGTCTGGTTTGGAACGGCACTGCTATTAAATGAAATGACGTTGCGGGCATGCATTTCCTCATTCATACTTTGTTGAGATCCAGAAGGTTGCCCAGTTTCTCGATGGGGAAAAAATTGGTAGCAATTTGTTTGAATGATGAACTAGCAAGGAGATAGCAATGGGATCGCCTTTACTCGAAAAGAAATTAAAGAAAAAAAAAAGCGGATTGAAGCCCGTGTAAGGTTTAGGGGAAATGGGAACATCTGACCTTCATAAATAAAATATAGATGGAAATTCACAGGGAAATTATTTTGATGGAACTGAGCAGGAATGCGCAGCCACTTAAAGACCCGCGTATCCTTTTCATCTGAACTGACATCGGATATCGGGGCGAAAGAATTCACCATACACAGCAAAGCATAGACGCAGAGTCAGATACATATTTTGTACGTTATGAGGTACAAACGTATGTCGTAAAATACGTTCGTTGAAAAGGTACAGAAGCAAAATAAGGTACACATGTGTACCTTATTTTCTTTCTTATTTTCTTCTCGCTATTCACATAGGCCTTACGGGCGTTGAAAACCCTGCGTATGAACCTCAATTATCTGCTTCGAAGAGAGCTTTAATGGCCAATGGAAGAGAGCTTTAATGGCCAATGGAAGAGAGCTTTAATGGTCATCCGGCACCACGTCCACGACAGGCAGCAAGCTGTCACTGATATCACACGTCTCCATTTCGCATAGGGCGTGCCGACTGTCTCATGAACAGTTGTCTCCTGTTATCATGGGGACAGTAGGTAAGAAGACCACCCTGTTTTAGAAGGACAATCTTTCAAGTTTATTGAAAGTTGGCCGCCCATTTCTCAGAGAGAAAAAACTCATAACCTGTTGGTTCACACTTCTCTGTTCCCGTACAAAATTCCAACTTTTAAAATTTTCCAGAATCACTGATTGCCATTGAAACATGATATTTATACTTTTACCAAACACTCCTTTACAAATATTACGATAAGATAAATACATGGAAAGGAAGAAAACTTGACTAAATTACGGAATTGCTCTAAATGACTCTTAATTACTGAAGGGCTTCGTGACCCAGGCGGAACACGGGATTGCCCGCAACGACTTCAAAACGACTTGAAATACGCAGTTCTCGAAACGATGCAGCAAAATTTCACTGCAGATATTTAGTTAATATCGGAATATTTCATTTAATTTTCGTGGCATCTCTTCTCGCGCCAATTTAGAGGAATTACAATATAAGTTAAATTCTCTGACGAGAGAAATGGAAGAATCACTTCGACGAGCACACGCCAGTCCATGTTCCATTCCTGACCAATAATACTGCGAAAAAGAAGTGAACCCGGTCGTTTCACGGAGATATTTTCTCAATGGAGAAAGCGGTTGGAATTTTCTGGCTCCGGGATATCATCGGATATCGTTCCGACTCTCAAAGCCAGTCGAAAATTGCATGGAACTCCTTTGTGGTCTCTGCATGGGGTGCAAGAGAAAATCGGATGGGATTCCCTTTAAAGGGAATTCCCTTTAAAGAAGTCGTCGGTCGAGCGCGGGAGGAAGCAGCGTCGTTCCTTCGAGAATTTCCTCAGGTCGAGAGTTTTCTTTCTCTCCCCGGCGTTGTGGAGGTGCTGGCACACTTTGCAGGCTTGGTTGCTCTCGAAACCGACGATGTAATCGGATTTCCATCGGAAGTACTCCAGATAGGCGGTTTCGTTTCCGTCGAGGTACTTCAAGTACGCGGCCAGGCTCCGGACCGAGGGGAAGTCCATCACGTTGACGTGAGAATTCGGCGGAGACGACGAGGAATAATTGGCGCCGCCGAGGACCACCGGGATCCACGGGAACAGAAGAACGTTGTAGAATTTCTCGGTCACGTAGTCTTGGCAGATGGCGTTTTCGAACGACATGAAGAATTTGTATTTGGTCGACAGATACCGATATCCGTCGAGAGGAGACCCTGGCAGTTTTCTGTTCCCGCATTTCCCGTACACGTCGATTTTCAGATTCTCTTTCCGGAGGTCTCGGATGAGATCCTCTCGTCTGCTGGGTGCGCTGCAATGGCTGATGAGAGCGGCTCCGAAGTTTCTTCCCGAGGACTCGGGGATCGCCGGCGACTCGGATGAAATGTCGGCCCGTCTTTTCGAGACTTGCCCGTATTCCAGGCCGACGTCCGCGTCCGACTCGTACGTCGCCACCCAGTCGATGGGCATGTCGAGAGTGGCTCTCAAGAGGGGGGACTCCTGTGTGAGCACGGCCCAGATTTGGCCTTTTTTCTTCGCTGGCACGACGTACGGCTGGGGTCGGTCCCATCCCATCCAGGAAAACACGACGAGATCGGCTTCTTTCAAGACGGAATGAGTTCCGAAGTGAACGGCACAACGGTATGTCATATTTAGAACGGTGTCGGGGCACGACAAGTCGTCGTCGAATCGGTACCACTGCTTCCAGTGGTCGTAGGAACCCTGGAGCTTATCGTACAAGAGAATCGTTTTCTTCGCATCCGTCTCTTTCCTCGACGGCACCGGGCCCACGGTCCCGAGGACGATAGGGCCGACCGTCCCGACCTCGATGAGCACCGGTTCCAGGCCTTCCTCGGTCCTCGTCGCCTCGAAGACGTAGTAACAAACGGACACTGCCAATAGGAAGCCCAGGAAAGGGAGGCCCTTCCGGGCCGTCGAGCTCTGCCAGACTTGCCATTCTTGGATGCACTTCACCATCGGAGATCGGACTCCAAGGTTCCAGTCGACTCGGTCTCAGGCCGAGGCAACTGCACGGCACATCATCGTCGGTCTCCAACGAGAAGCACCTCGTTCTATCGTGTTTCGTCCCGGTCGCAATCGGAAATCCATCCGAATCGGATGACTTCGACCGTGCGACGCATTCATCGCCACAACCGCATGCAAGACGAAGCCATGGAATTTTTCCCCGAGCAATTCCACGTCGACCGCGGGATCGACCGCTTCCTCGGGGATCCGCCCACGGACGAACGCAATTACGGGATGGGTGTGGCTCTCTGATGGCCATTGTCCGTGTCGACTAATAAGGCCGAAGCCTGCATTTTTCATGAGTGTCTGTTTCGGGGTCGATGATTCGACGCATCAAAATATCAGATTCACGTCGTGTCGTCGAAACATCGACCTGATCGACCTCCCTCCCATTCAGATTCAGAATATTCAGGGAATCAAATTGACGCATTTTGGGCGTGGAAAAAATCTGTCCTCCACGCCCAAACTGCATCGATTTCATTCTGCGTTTATGTGTCCTGCATGTGATGCATTTCGGCCATACCCATTCGATGGGAAGGCGATGGGGCAGCGAGGCCGTGCATGAACACCCGCTCGAGTGAGATGCCAATGCATCGCCCCGAGGGTTTACGGAGGGGACCTTGCCTCGACATGATCAGGTGGAAGACGGGGTTCGAATGCGGGCAGACGATGCGCAGCCGCTCAAACCTCCCTTCCCTTTCAAACCTCCCTTCCCTTTCAAACCTCCCTTCCCTTTCAAACCTCCCTTCCCTTTCAAACCTCCCTTCCCTTTCAAACCTCCCTTCCCGCCCTTCCCGTCTCGCCTTTAAGGCGAGCTGGCGCGGTCGGAGACTGATGTCCATAGAAATTCCAGTTCGGGCCTTTTCCTCTTAATAAGAATGAAGAAATGTGGGAATTGGTCTAGGGGTATCATTTCGACACCCTCATTTCTCTGAGTTTGGGTGGCTGGTCGGGATTGAAACTTTCCTAATTTTGCTCTCTTTCGGTGACTTTCCTGGAAAGTCGAAAATTGCGGAAAAGTATAGTCGCGGTCCTGCCGTATCGCCTCAAGTTTGCAAATTGCTCGCCGTCTTCCCTATGCATGAATTACCCGATGGATTTTTACATATAATATTCCGCTCTTCCATTTCCCATCCTCGATTTAAAATGGTAAAAGTTGGTATTTTGGTATTTGGTGGTTTTTCGCATGGGAAGGTGTTCCCAAGCAAAAATTCAACTTTTAGCCGCATCGCAGCTCACATCGGGATCTCGCGTCAAACGCGTATCATTTACATCTCATTTTCATCTAGGTCGAACCAATCCGAATCCTCCAAAGATGAATGGAAAGGCAAATCTCATATTTCAAAGCTGAGATAAAAATGTGAGCTGCACTCGCCGAGTTGTCATTCCTGGATTCGCCTGTGGCAAAGAGAATGACATCATCATTTGACCAGGGAACAAGGACGTCAGCACATGCAAGTATCTGACGAGGACAGGCACCCAGTAATTATGCACGCAACGCCCGGAAATGACTTGGTCGGAAGGGGGGGAAAAAAATGACAGCGGGCGCTATTGTCCGGTCTCCGAGCGACCCAAGACCTTCGTTCAGGCTCGAAGGATGGAATTCCTGGGGGGGGGGGGGGGTTGTGACTTCTGCACAAGTGCGAATGACTTGTGAGAGGTTGGGACGCCAGGTCATAAATGAGGCAGTTGGGTTTTTATGGGAAAACGTGGGACTTGAATCGCCGTCTTCCCTCTGCGAACGCTTCGTTTTAATGCTTGCTATCAAGTTCAGGAAATTTATCGCTCTACCTAATGAAAGAGCGGCAAAGGAAAGGTCAGAACGTATTGGTGTCCATTTTCGTTGACATTTTCGAAAATGTCCCTACTTCCAGGGAAAATCGGGGACTCCCTCCCGCCATCTTCCGTGCGAACCAGGAGACGATGGTTCGCGCGGGAGTCGACAGGCGACGGTGGCATCGCTCACCGCGAGTGTCTCCCGCCTTCAGCCGCGAATTTTCAAGCGTCCGCCATGATTCGCGGATTCGTTGCGTTCGCGCGGCATCTTCACCGCATCAAGTCCTCAATAAGGCGTTGCGTCGGTTTCCCGATAAAATGCGAGCACTTTGAAGGGGCGAACCAACTGGGTCAACCCGTCAGTCTCCATCACTTTGTTTTTCTTTGAAAAGGTTGGAAAATTGTGCCAGCTCGAGCGCGACTTGGAATCGGTTGCTCGCCCATCCAGTCAGCAACGATTGATTTTTTTTCTCGCACTTGCTAGAGATGTTGAGAAATTAAAAAAAAGCAAAGTTGGCAGGAATGAAAAAGAAAAGTGGAACCATAAAGCCAATCGCGCGTCTCCTGGCACGTGAAGCGATTGGATGTGATCAAAATCGGTCTGCTTCGGAGAGTGTTCATCTCTTCGATGTCACTTCGATAGTCGCCAAAATCATGTCACGAGGGAATGTCACGAGGGAATGTCACGAGGGAATGTCACGAGGGAATGTCACGAGGGAATGTCACGAGGGAATGTCACGAGGGAATGTCACGAGGGAATGTCACGAGGGAATGTCATGAGAGAATGTCACGGTGATAGGAATCACTACGGAAAGAGCGAGCCACGCTTAAACTGACAAAATAACTCCCTTCGCTTTGCGTCTCCACCAGCCCTCATCACCAAGGAGACCGGGTCGGGGAGCTCTAAACCGGAACAATTTCATGTCTGGGTCTTCTAGGTCTTCACTTTCGGGAACCTATTGCACTTATTCTCGGTGGGAAAAAAAACTGGCACTTTTTACGTCAGTTAAGTGGCATTCGAAGATTCAAGTGGAATTCGGAACGATCTCGAAAGTCACAAACTGTGTTTGGCGTAACTGAAAGATGATGTCACCTTCGTCGTTTCACGAACGGTGTGAGGAGTAATGCATGCAACATTCATTACTCCTGCACGCAACCCTAATTATTAATCCATGCAATCGTTTCCACTCTTCGAAAGTTAAAATTTGCTTGCACGCGATTGCTTGGCAGACAAGCAAGCATTGAGATCTGACATTTGAACTCGGTGAGATCTACTGAAATCAAGGTTGCAGCTCTCCATCGCGCCGACCGAAAAGATCAAACGACTCCAACGAAAGACGTAACGTCGTCTCTCCCAGCGAGGCGAGGACGAACGCGTCGCTGATGAAAGATGTTACGTGAGCCTTTCCCAAGTGACTAGGATGTATGCGCCGCACTGGCCGCTTCCCCTCCACTTCGCAGGCGACCGGGATCGGAGGAGGATGCAGCTGCTGCCCTGGCTCCTCGCTTGGTTCGCTTGGAGGGCGATGGGGACCATCACGTCTCAGCGATTCTTCGGCCCGCAGAATTTCCAAATGAAGATAACGTCGTCGACTCGGGAGTTCGTTGTTCGTTCAGAGATTCATTGCGCCATGGCTTGCAAACAGTGAGTTTCCGGGGAGTTGCCTTTAAAGTTCCTTGAAATGAATGTTTCACGTCTGCTCGAGTTTCCCAGCGTTGTATCTTATAGAGAAGACACAAATCCCTTTTCATCCAGGAAAATCGTCCCAGTGGATCTATCCGCCTGGTTCCAAAAACTCCTCGTATCCAGCCTGCCAGTGGTCGATGAGAAAAATTACGATCGAATGTAAAAAATTTTCAGCCGGGTCAGCTGAGATAAGACCGCTTCCGAAACGAATTCGTGATTCAGCAGATGCAGATGGAGTTGGACATGGACAAGAGGGTCTCCAGTCGCTGAAAGAAAATGAAGACGCGAGCAAGGCACGAATAATTCGATTCATTGGAATTTCGGGGATGTTTCATCCATGCAGGAATTCCACGTACTTCAGCTACTCTGTGACTCTGGATTCAATCATGAAACTCTGGATTGAGGGACTTTCATATGCCGCTTTGGCAGATTCGACGAACCGAGGACTGCCGATCCAGGCAGCAATTCTTCGACAGGGATATGCCGATACCAGCAGGTGAATGATTTCCCAAATGATCATTTTTCCTTTCGGGGAAAGCTTTGCAAGGGCGAGTATCGCTACAGTAATGTTACGCATTGCCCAAAGCAAATTGTCGGCAATTTTTGTTTAATCGTTTTTTGACATTGCCGCTGAAGAAAGGAAAATGATCCCTTTGAATTCTGTTTACATTGAATCAAACAAGAATGGATGTTGCTCAATTTCTCCTTTGAAAAACATATTTTACCTGCACGACAATAACATATCCGACAATTATCCGTCCCACACCACTTCACGCCCACTAAACGGTGAACAACACCATGAAGCAGCTGTGGGGGAATCGAACGGGTGGGACCGCTTTCTGGGGCCCTGGGGTCACGAACTATCAAAATATCAATAGTGGATGTTCTCAGACGGTGAATCTTCATTGGTGGCTTTCGACTGGGAGGGCTCAGACACTTTTTTGTGCGATGACGATTCAATATTTTATCCCATTTATTCATCGTACTCGGGATCATGGGTGCCCATAAAGTCTCTGGGTCCCTAAAAATCGTAACAATTATATGTGCTGGCGAAAGAAACGTCGAGAATCCACCACGTACCCTCATGCACCGTAACCATTCGGTGAGAGATGTCGAGTGCTTTTGCATGTTTCGAGCACCTGATATGAATGACAGCCCTTTCATGCTCTTGGGGAACACTTCAACTGCGGCAGGCGTCTTTGACAGGTCACAGTGCATGTAATCTTCAACAAGCTTGTAGAATTTTCAACGCTACTCCTATGTACCTAATGTTTAAAGGCGAAGAGGTACGAATCCTACTCTTCCCTACTCTTTTCTGCTTTCCAGGCACCTACCTGACCGTCACCTGGCCAGGCCAATCTGCCCAGGCGAACCCAATTCTGGACCGACTGGGTATTGACTTCATATTTTGAATTTCGGTGGCGTCGATGCTTGCTGGGACGATATTCCATGCAGTGGCTACTAAAAAGACGGGTACTTCTGCGAAATGAAGCTCCCGAATCGATCCATACCCAAGGAGCCTGATGTGACATCTGGTGACAAACGCAGGAAGAAGCATGCTCACCTGAATTCATCGGTTACTTGCTCAATGTTACGGTTAGGAGAAACTCGACCGAGAACCATATCGGGCAACTTTCATCGAAGAAAATCCCAATTCGCAAATTCCTTCCATGACAATAAGTAAATTTGAGAATGTTTGTTTATGGTTTCTATTTTGAATAGCCAAAAACAGGCTTCAACGTCTTCTCAGATATTTGTAAATTTGTGATTAAATACCAGCGATCAAAGCAATGCAAATTATATTCGATTCCCACGCAATGCAAAAAATGTATAAACCCAGCTGTGCATAAGAAAAGCACTCGTGTGCGCATTATGGAAACGAAACGCATATTTGCCTCACAAATGTTCCAAATCGTCGTCACACGTGATCCAAATCGTCGTCATACGTGATATCATTGGTGATGGTGTGGATCCCTTTTGATGCGCACGTAATTCGCCTCTGCCTCGTGTTTCCCAGGGTCCTTATCTGCCTGCATCGATTTCAAGATTGGCTTTTTCCTTTAAAGGGATGGATAGTTAATCTCTTACTGTTGTCACGAGTCGAGGGGCAGCGCAGGGATCCGAGAGGAATCTCTCAGGCATCGTTGAATTCACGGGAAAGACCGCTACTAGGTCGCTAAAAAAAAAATACAGTGATTTGTGACCGAAAGGGCGGATCTCCGTCCTATTTTTCCTATTTTCCTTTTTTCGAATTTTTTTTCGAGTTCATCTCACGCTTGAAATTGAGTTCGTCGTGGATTAAAATGAAATCGGTCTCCGAGCATGACTTTTCGTCACGGTTGCTTCGACGACATCGTATTTTCGCCTGTTAGCATCGGCGTTGAAAGCCGAAGTCACTGGAACGGAAAGGTTGCGCCATCACCAGAGGCCTTCCCGACGGATCGACACGGTCGACCGTCGTCACGTCTTCGAGCGGTCGAGTCGCCATCCCACGTGGACGAATTCGACGACCTGTTGCAGACTCTTAGGCCACCGGGGGGGGGGGGGGGGGGGGAGAAATGTGGGAAACGCACGTGGAACAAGCAAAACTGAGCAAGATCGAGCGGTCCAGCGAATGTGTTTCCCCTTGCGAAAAGGTCCTATAGGATCCTATGAGATTTTTTAAACATAAAAGTTTTATAGGATTCTTTTAGGCATCCTATAGGGTTCTTATATAGGATCCTATTAGAATCCTATAGGATTACGACTCCATAGCCGCTTTTGAAATTGGATTAATTGGTAGGTTTCCTCTATTAATGTTAAAACCACATACTTAACATTATAATAATTTCATGGTATGCTTGCGTGCCAAATTTCATCAGGATCGCTCAACTCCTATTTGGTCGTGCATTTTTTTTCGTGATGAGTTTATCTGGACTGGGCATCTCAACATATGCGAGAATTAGTCTGGACAGTCCAACATGAAACCATGACCATCAATCTTCTGCTATCTACCGAGACCCATGAATGATTGAAAGTCGGCGACGAGTGGGTCATCGATACTATGTACACGGACGATCACAAGATACGCCAGAGAGAAATAAAATATTAATGGTAAAAACGGTTCGGGAATAAGAGGCATGCTGATAGCGACCTTCCTGCAGAAAAATACGCGCATTGCCCAAAATGAAAACTGGACCTCGATTCGACATTTCAAAGTGGACGTAAATATGTGTTCGTTTCCCAACCAATATCGAGAATCTCCGACCTTCAAACGTGAGCAATACTAATGCTGCTTAACTGTTCCCATGTGGCAGACAAACGGCGACCGAAAGGACCAAATTCGAATCAAACATGCTTTTAGGGTGGAAATTTCTGTCTTTCGCCTCAACCAAACTGCTGATCCAGCTGAAAACGTTCTGAGTATTGTTAGGAGTGATCTGTAATCTGTGAAGAATTTCCCCAACTGTTCAGTTATATCAGTGAATTTTGCTTGTAAAATCAATGAAAAAGTAAAAGCTGCCATTTTCCATATATTTCCTAGGATTTTGCTCGAACGTCACGGAGTTGTTGCTCTACGCGACCTTCTCCCTTGGGGGGAGGAATCGATGACGCAAACAATCGACCTATTCTCCAGGGTCCCGCCATCTGTTCACTCGCGGGAAATGGTCCTCCGGGTTGCTGGGTCGCAATGTTGTGGCAAGCCCCGGCCTTATCGCATCTAGCTGCGCCTTCACGGAGACACAGCAGCGAAGCAAATAGGGGATCGTCATGGAAGCATGAAGATTCCTCGGATTGAAGCTGAAAAGACACCAGAATGCAACAATAAGCCGAAGTCGAGAGTTTCTCGGTCACCTGGCGTCTTGCACATGTAAAACTGTGACCATGCTCTTACATATACACGCGGGAAAAAAAAGTCAGCAGGTTTGATGATCGTCGTGGCATCCCATCCGACCTTGGAAATTACTGCATTTCAGCTCTCATCGGCTGATTTCTTCTCGAACAGTCACATGGTGTCTTCCATGCTTATTTCTTCAAAGTATGAATGAAGATAGAATGAATGAAATGAGTTTTATAGGTTCTCCGTCAATTGCAAAATTCTGTTGTATGATAGATCTGGTTTCATTATTCTGTTCTCTCTCTTAGAAGAAATACGATTCCAATTAAATTTCACAACATTTAACCTACAATCTAATGATTATGCACTAGCATGCCTCTCTATTGTACTCGGGCATTTGCATTGAGAACGTGGATGAGGTCATCCCACATTGCAAGCAAAATTCGGCTCACAAAAATAGATAGTTGGCATCAGTGTCTTTAATTAGTATTGTATTGAAAGTGGTATATCCAAGCAATGCCTTGGTTCTGTAATGGGCTAAAACCTGACATTAAATCTGGTTTTGGAAAGTCTAGAGGACAGGGGAAGGACTGGTCTTAATTATTAGTTGGTGCTAGGTGTCGACATTGCAATAGGAGCAAACCTTAAAAACGGTTTTCCTCGCTACCTGGACACATCCAGCGTCTTTCCATTATTACTATTCCGCTCTTGTTTATTCTTGTTTTTCTCCTCATGCCATCTAAACGCGGAAAGGTCAGAGCAATGTGCAGCATTGTACGCTTTCCTGGGAATCTCTCGTTGAATTGACTCACTTCGCTGAAGTTAATTGCAAACGAATGTAATTTATTGCCAAAGCGACTAGGGATCCATCCGATCGCCGAACTATACCTACAAGACGTATTCGCCGTATTCAAGTCTTCCTTGCACTCGACAGGACAAAGGTAAGGTTCTCATTCAGGAAGAAGGACAGAATCGGTTTCACGAGGTCGATTGACACTTCACTATATTCAATCTTTACAACCCACATCGTCTTGAAGATCAGGACATGCAGGTCTGATAGGGTACATTTCTGGGTTGCCTCAATCAAGCCTAATCAAGCCCAAGTAAAACTTAAAAAAAAAACGAAGTCCATCATCATATAAAGTAGTACGCCAAAGCAACTTGATTTTGACTCATGAGTTATGCCTCAACTTATGGAGGCATGTGCTATTCGCTCTCAGCTCCCCTCTCAGTCTCGGTCCATTGATGTTGATGGGAAAATAGGAAAAACCAAAGCACCATGCTTAAACTTATCTTTCCTTTAAAAGGGTGGAGATGGACTATTGATATTCCCAGCAGGAATATCGTGTTTTCTTTACGTTCAAGAGCTTCTGAGAAGGTTTCTCTTTTTATCCCTTCCCTTCTGATCAGCTATGGTGAATGGTATTCGTCTCTTTTTTTGAAAATGCCCTTTCATGAATATTGAGACGGAAAGCTTCTTCTGACTGTTATATAGTAAAGAAAGTATTCTTAGTGAAGTCGTTCTTCACCATCTGGTTTCTTGCTGCCTTACTTTTCACCCCTGCCTGATTGAAAATTTATTGGGGGATAATGAGGACCCTCAGGTCATCTCATCCATGAAGGAAGTTTCCTCTTTCCAACTAATGCGATCAGCATCAAATTGGTGCGATATGAAAGAAATGCTTCCCGTTTCTTGTCGACGCAAACTCTTGTGAGTGATTGCATGCATTCATGTTTGCGTATGGAAGAAGGAATATATATATATATTGATTGCTATTCGTAATTGTGTCGATATTAGATTGATGTGCTGATATGTCATATCTGGAGACGTGCAAGGCAAGGAAATATCACGAACTACTGGAACGCACCTTCCCCTATCCCACACTCTTACTCTATGCCTTATCTGAGCTCTGAGAGATTCGGTACATTTGTTGCATAGCGAAACAAGCGACCATTCCAAGGAAAAAAGGGCTCGTATGATTCAAATCGCGGATAATGAATCGCGGATGATTCAAATAAAATGGTTGGAAATTTAAATATAGTACTGTATCTATGAAGAACGTACTGAATTCAGACTGGCAGCAAACGATAAAAACAGCGGAAGAGCTTGTAGTCGAGAATGGGTTTTTGCGACTTTTGAAGAGAAAAATTTCATGAAATGAAAAAACGCTAAACTTTGTGAAATATTTTTAGTTGTAAAATCGTAGGAGAAAAAATCACGAGCAGAGAGATAACAGGCCAAACATGAACAAGGTGTGCTTAGGGGGATAGATATCAATGACCATTCAAACGCAGAGGTAGATTAACTGCGGTTAATCTGGTGTCTAAAGACAAAGTTACATGAGAACCCCTTACATAAGAAGCCAAGGAATCGGAATACTTAATTGACTCTGGACCTTCAGAGCTATTAATACCTTTCCCGGATGCACAAAAGGAAAAGAAGTTGCAATCCCCTTCCGTTAAACTCCTTTTAAGGCACATTGCACATGCTAGTGTCGGATCAATGAATCTCCACACACCCTAAACCTAATATGGAACTCACAAAACGTCATTGCATTAATTTAAAAAAAAAAATTATTGCAATGACGTTTCAAAATAATTTTTTTTTTTTTTGTACACGAAATTCAACTTTTCCAGCCAGTTGAATTTCTTTTCGGGAAGGCAGGGGAGCCTTGAGAAATGAAACCTTCGGCTCAGTCAAAATCTCTGAAATTTTCATCCCCACCTACTAGACAAACATAATCTTTCCTAAAATATTGATTTAGACGGGCAACAGCCTGGAAAAACGATTTTCTCGGATACCCATGCTGGAATTATGTCCCATTCATGAGTCATTCCCTTTTATCTCGCTGCCCACGTTACAGGTGTGTACCACGCCGACCGACCAGATCGGACGAATCGCGGCGACGAAAGATATTACGTAAGCTTGTTCCACTAGGCTAGAATGTATGCGCCGTGCAAGCGGCTACCCCTCCACTTCATCGACGAAATGGATTGGAGGAAGATGTGGCTGCTACTCTGGCTCCTCACTTGGTTCGTTTGGAGGGTGATGGGAACCATCACGACTCAGCGATTCTTCGCCCCTCAGATCATGAACATGAAGATCACTTCGCCTTCTGTTGAACTTGTGGTTCGTTCCGAGATTGAATGCGCCATTTCTTGCGTGCAGTGAGTCGCCCACATTTCGTCTGTATGTAAATGCCTTCGAAGTTGCTTGAAATTAAATATTTCAAGATTGTTTCAGTTTCAAGAGTTCCTCATGTGTGCGTTGGTCTAGAATTTATGGAAATATCTACATTTTAGAAACTTTGAAGTTACTACTTCATCGGATGGCTTGCCATCTGCCATGATGAAGTTATTCGTTCCTTTGAGTACATGCGTGGTTGCTGATTACTTACAGTGCTTGAAGGAAAAAAATATCCGAAGAAAGTAAAAACTTTAAAACTTTTAATTTGTAAGAGTTTTAATTGAAGCAGATGAAATTAACATTGAAGTACAAATTGTTATGAATTGAAAATTTAGGGGAAAATGTTCGTTGGATTAAGATGAATGCCATTTTGTATCTACATAATGTGACTCAGCGAATCGCCAATGAAGGAATTCAGATGATAATCAATAAATCCTTCTTAGACGACCAAGAAATATTGAAATTTCCCCAAATCATTTTGCTATTCAACTGGTATGGACAGAGTCGGTGAGGTGCAAGAGTCGCTTTGTGTTGTCGTTGATAGTAAACGCAAACACGAGCAAGACTAGGATTAGATTCATTGGAATCTCACTGAAATTTTATTCATGCAGAAATTCGACGTGCTTGAGCTTCTCTGTGACACAATATTCAGGAAGTACCACATGCCTCTTCGGATACAGATTCGATGAGCCGAGGACTGCCGAAGCATCCAGCAAGTTCTTCTACAGGGATATGCCAATACCAGCCGGTGAATGAATTTCACTCACTATCGTATTTCCTTTCATGTACCTAAGCTTTGAAAGGGGGAATGTCGCTACAATGAGGCTTTTCTTTTCCCATCACAAGTTATCTGCAGTCTCATTTCATCATCTTTAACATTGCCCAGGGAAGGAAGGCCATTTGGGCCTATCGATATCTTTTGGATAATAACGGATATTTTTTATTTTTCCTTCTGGAACTATCATAAAGTGTGAATATACTTGATGAATATCATTTTTCTTGAATATCATTTTCCCTGGGAAGTTGTCCGCAACTTCACTTATTCATTCATTCTCATTGCTGGCCAGAGGAAACCCAATAGTATTTTTCGCATTTATTATGTTACCTTGACAAGAATGACGTAGTTAACTTTTTCCTATCCATACACTTGAATCTATTTATTCTAATATTTTAATGGTAATGTTGGCCTTGAAAATGTCACTGTCTCCCCAACTTTGGAAATTACACGTTGAAACTGAAGGATGCACGAACGCATAGATAGAAATCCAATAGACGTAGGCCTATGTTTTAATAACATCTTTCCCCCCAGGAATTTTAGAGTGTAGGAATCTTTACCCTTTCTCAATGAATAATGAGAAAATATTTGCCTCTCCGGAAGGGTACGACCTGGTGCCGGGTACGAGGAGTTACGTGAAGCTGACCAAGAAAACCATCTCTGAAATTGATTCCCAAACTGCGTGCAAGCAAGATCACGCTGAACTCGTCTCTTCCAGCGATGCAGCAGTGTATAACTATACGAATCAGCTATGGACGACTCAGGCATTTAATCTCAATATATGGGTCGGTGGACGGAGTTTATCGAACACCCTCATTTGGGCATTTCCCGACGGTGAGTCCTCATCTGTAGCTCTCGACTGACGAACCCTGAATTCGAGCACTTGAACTGGAGTGACAATGGTAAAATAATTACTGACGCTTTTCCATCATGTTCGGGGAGGAAGGTTGCCCCTTTCGGCGCCCGATTATCGAATAAATACGTGCCGGTAAAAACTTTTACTTAAGAATCCAATTCATTGATTTAGTGATACCGCATTTTGATTAATGTTCGTTTTCTCACCGCTGCTTTCGTCCTGTTCCATCAACTTCTCCCATCTTGAATTCATGCTTAATACATTAGCCTGATGCTTAGTTTCCCAAGTGAGGTCATTCGGCGTAAGTGTAATCAGTCCTAATTGTTGGTATCTACATGTTTCATATGCTATCAACGAAGTATTCACTGCGACGAACTCTGTCACGTTAATCCTGGTTTGTATACAACGTATATAGTCTAATTTCACTGTATATTTTGTCTAATTTGTCATGCTACAGGGTTGTCCAAAAGTTGTCGTACAATTTCGTCTCTTTCTCTTGCACTTCTTTTTTTTTTATCAACTTAAAGTTGTGATAAAACCTATATTTGGTTTTGACAATTATTCAACTAACAAGTCGAGGTTAAGGATTTATCAAATCCGTGATTTGATGAAACCTCAACTGTGAAACTCAGTCTTAATCTTCTAATGATCTTAGAGATGAGGGTCAGGCCGAGTAAAGAGTTCTGATCTGTCAGGCAGCCGACTATTTTTCAATCAACAGCCGAATCGCATCTGCTGGTCACGCCTATTTAGGTAGAGGATATTTTAAGGTTTATTTAGGCTTCGCCGGCCGCTCAGCGGCGACTTCATGGAGCATCATAGTCAAAATGATGTCACCAGGTTTCATAACATGCCACGATTCTGCCCAGAAGCCGTTCCCTTCCGCATTGTCCTGCTGACGTGCGAGACCAATATCTCTGCGATTATTCCTCCTGGTTCGGTCGAGCTTTTCGGTACCCGTTTGGTGCCTACAAAGTGGTATTTGAGGTGATCACGTGCGACTGTTTGCACAGACCCTTGGGTAATCTCCTCTTCAGTGTCTGTGAAATTTAGGAACGCTCGTCTGCTTGCTCTAATCACATCGTGCCCCTTCGGGATGTCGTCGCCTGTGATGATGACATCGGCACGTCTGGGTCACGGTTTATCTTCAACGTGGAGGCGGCCGCTACGAAATATTTTGCATCTTCAGCAACATAGTATCTAAATCATATTCCCCTGATGCTCCTTGCACGCCTCTTTAATGGAGATAGTCATTTTGACCGATTACAGTACATGTACAGGAGTAAACTTCCACAAGCAGTGGCACCATTAAAAACTTCACGATATTATACTTTATCCAATATCTATACACGATGTAGGACGTCATTCTCATGATTTTTGGACTGCGTTTGTTGCTTTCATTTGACTGGCTCAAGTGTGTCGCATCCTGGTTGGATGAAAATTTAGTGTCGTTAAAGTATCCACTTCTGCTTTCCAGGCACCAACAAGACGTTCCCCGGGGTAGGTAAAGGTGGCTTTTGTGCAACACAGCCCGATGAAGCTCATGGTTCATGCCTGCTGTATTGGATGGCATATCACATTCCTTGCTTGGGTGATGCCTTCAACTGCGGTGTCAACCTCGATGGATACATCTGCGAAATCAAACTGCCGATTTGATCTATGCCCGAGATGTCTGATGGAAAAATGTTCTGGCCGTGAATTAATGGATTCTTCGCACAATGTTCTGGTTAATTTCCGCGCTTTGTAGATAATCAGTATGTCACTACATTCTGAAATCACATTGTTGCAACTTTATCTAAGATGAGAAATTCAAGCATGAACTATATCAAGCAACTTTTATTGAAGAAAATGTCATTTCCTAAATTCCACAAGTACCAATACATTTTTTTACGTGTAAATAAGAAAAAAAAACATTTTCTATTTAGAACGGTTCCTTAAAGGACGAACGAATGACATTGACAGTCAATCGGGACGGCCAAGTAAAACAACGTTCGTTCGAACCGTTCAGTTAATCTATTCTTGAAGTTCACAGTTCTTGAATTGCCTTTCAATTTACTTTTAAGAGCAACTGAGATGTCAATGAAATCAAAAACATGTTGGAAATCATTATTTCATTAAAGACTTAGCGCACATTCCATCATTTTCTCTGATATCAATTATAACTTCTATCTCGCTTCATTTCTCTTCTTTGATCATAGCTTTGACTCTTATGCGTATGATACCGTCAAGACTTGGTATATTTATATATTGAAAGCATCTGTGTTTTGTAGTGTGCGCCGGGCGTTATTGTCACCAGGTGGCTCTGAATCTTCGTGCTCACTCTTTATTGTCCCTCTAACCTTTCATGAGATTTCACTTTTTGCAATAACAGTCCTGCTTTGAATCAGATGCTGCAGTACATACAGACATTTTTTTATATTTGAGAAAGTTGAATAAGCATACCACAGACACTTCTCAACTAGATAGAGATCGAAATTTTCAATTATCATGCTGAAGGATAAAATACCATATTTCTTTTTAAAAAAAAGAGATTACGAACGGAATATGATATCCTGCCTTTTATTCTACGAATATCTTCCGATCGAATACAAGATTTGATGCAATAGAACAAATTCAGCTAGTGATGTTGAAAATATGTATCCTTTCATTGACATGATTAGGTGTCCCCAGCATAAAATCTAAAAATGAAGAACAATTTACTTTTTGAGAAAACTCAGAAACTTGCAACCTTCCTGTAGGCGCAATGATTATGTTCTTTTCTTATTCTCGTGTCTTATGGTCTCTCCGATGTTTTTTATTATGTCATCTTGAAGATATTTATTCCACTGCCGGAGGCGTGATGCTTGCTTTCGTGTGTTCATAGTTATCAAATGGATATGGGTTTGCTCTTTGTGAAGGTATTTTTTTGTGGAAATGCTCTAATGCCACTGCCAATTTAAGAATGTTTTTTCTTCAGTTGGATGCGCCAGGGGGTGTCCATAATAGGTGGGACCATCGCAAACCTAGACAATGGTTGACCAATGACTTAACCTATTTTTAAATTCGACACTAGTCGCTCTATATCTAAACTTCTAGGGGACATAGAGGAACATCCGGTACCGAATCTGGTATCCTCTCGGAATTTGTTTTCGTGCCTTCTGTGTTTTCATGCATTTCCCAGCTCATTCTTGTTTTCTGCGTTCGTGATTGCTGTTGAGAGTTCCTTCCAGAAGAATTGAGGCCTGTCCTTCCTCTCAGTCTATGTCGTCCTCCTTTGTGCAACCACTTTCAAGAAAATTGATTTTTGAATATTCCCTGTCTCATGTGAGGAAAACGAATTGTATGCATGGAGATCTAGGAAACACTAAGAGAGAGAAGACTTAAGTGAATGTCATTGGTCATTTTTTGCAATTCCATGTATACCTTTATGAGACGAAATACGATGTAATTGAGGATTGAATCGGTCTCCGTGGTTTTACGTTATATGCGCATCGGCATCCTTTCATTCCAGTGCCAGGTAGGTTGTACGAGAACGTTACACGTGAATTCGACTCATGAGAAGCGAAGTGGTTCTTACTGGCTTGGGACATCCAGTGTTGCCATTCCTGTATCCATCTAGCGGTAGAAGATCGACTTCCCCTCGTAGCAAAGGCTTCCATTCGACCCAGTCTAAGATGCCAAGATGAGCCTGTATCTAATCAATAGACCTGGACGAAGACCCTGTATCTATCACGGAAATCACGCAACCTGTCGTAAAATCGTCGCATAAAATTATTCGCAGAACGTGCATGACTCTTTGCCCAGTTTCCAGGCAACCCACAATGTCTGTTTGACAATCAGAGATTCTGAGAAGAGGAATTTGGAAGTGAAGATCTGGAAGTGGAACAATAGAGGATCGTCGCGAAAATGCGACAGTTTTTCGGTTGGAAACTCAGCCGAGTGAAATATATTTTGTTGGGGTTGGGAAAGTCGTGGTCGCCTTGAGGCACCGAATTCAAATCCCAGATACAGTTTTCAGAATGCATTTTGGGTGAAAAAATTTCGCCATTCAACGATCGTCATAGCATCTGACTATGCGAATAGACGGCTTTCGCTCATTGTCTGATTTCTTCTGAAGCGGTGTCTTCCAAATTCTTTGGTGCCTTCCAAGTTCAATTTACCAACCTCTGATTTAAGGAATATTTATTGGACTATACGCTACTTAAATCGAATCCAGCTCGTCGAAATGTTCTATGATAGCTATTCAAGGCGACTTTTTTAATGAAACGATATATCTTCAATGGAAGCAAAATGATTTTTTTTAGCTATACTCTCCTCGGATAGGCAGCTCCCATGGTTAAGAAACGGATACCATCGGTTCGTGGTGAAGAAGGATTATGTTTTTCCTCTCTCAAAAGCAAGGATTCAGAAGGGTTGCTATTAACAATTTCGATTTTTTTTTCCAATTGGATTCTCCACTTTCGCCCGAAACGTCCCGTGTATTGCTTAGACCATCACTTTTCCTGGGTCGTTTACTCGAAAAGTGGATGGGCCGGTTGGACGGAAATGAAATATTCAGGAATCCTGACGGAATCAACGCTCTCTGTTCTCAATGCAACCCTACCAGCCCAAGGCGTTGAGATGTTCACTTGGGAGAAAAGCTTATCCTTCTTTCCCTCATATTCTGAGTTTTGAGTTTAACCAAGACTCCCCATGGCCCGTGGATTGTTTGCCTGTTCAATAATCTGGCTTTGGGCGAACTATTAGAAGTAAATACGGGATTTGCTACGTCACGCGTGGGATAGAGGCAGTGGGAAGAAAGGGAAATTTCCCTTAAGGAACTACCTGTATATTCCAATTAAAGAATTGCCCCGATAAGGAGAGCGACTGTCAATCGCATTTCAGGG
>CAJPEV010000465.1:46711-93162 GCA_905338385.1 Darwinula stevensoni
TTTACTCGAAAAGTGGATGGGCCGGTTGGACGGAAATGAAATATTCAGGAATCCTGACGGAATCAAGGCTCTCTGTTCTCAATGCAACCCTACCAGCCCAAGGCGTTGAGATGTTCACTTGGGAGAAAAGCTTATCCTTCTTTCCCTCATATTCTGAGTTTTGAGTTTAACCAAGACTCCCCATGGCCCGTGGATTGTTTGCCTGTTCAATAATCTGGCTTTGGGCGAACTATTAGAAGTAAATACGGGATTTGCTACGTCACGCGTGGGATAGAGGCAGTGGGAAGAAAGGGAAATTTCCCTTAAGGAACTACCTGTATATTCCAATTAAAGAATTGCCCCGATAAGGAGAGCGACTGTCAATCGCATTTCAGGGCATCCTTTATAATCGCCCTTTGGTAAGCATGTTATCTTTCTGCGCTTCCGCTTTCATTAGTCGGAGCAGCTGGTTATTCATGTAAACGTTATCAATGGTGATAGCTACATTCTACCGTGGAGACAGCGGTTGTGTCACCCAACGGCCATTTTTTTAATTTGGTACGGGGACCCTAAAGAACGTATGTCCTACGCTAAAAAGGGAATAATGTCGTTTGAGGAATACATTAGAATCTCACTATTGTATTATCTAAAATGAAAGCCAGCCCAGGGAGACGTCTGACAATACTGGCCCTGAGGAAGGAAGAAATAGGATTCAGGCCCCACCACAAACCAACAACACCAACATGGATCAAGTTGGAAAGGGGGCTCCCAGTAAAGAATATGTCTGAAAATCTATTTTGCTCTCGTTAGAGATGAGATTTCCCGGGTATGAGCGCGTTCTAGACTTCAAAATCAAGTGGATTTGGAAATTGAGCATTACATGCGCTTAGCTAAGTCCAATCAGATTAGGACTCCTAAGCGATATTTGCTATATGAAAGGCGTGTCGTGGTACCTGAAGTTGCAAGGGCTAATTTATTGACAAAAGCTCATGATGACCCAACTTAAACCGTATACTCACAACTCTTCTGGGAACTTTCCGAATTCGGAAACATAATAACCACCTCCTACCTACTCAGTCATTTCCTGACCTAGGCGTAAACACGTTATACGGTCAGAAACTTCCAGCTAGCAGGTCGCACTAGGGAACCCTTGACTCCTACGGATATACCACCTCCTCTTTCCATTTGGGCATGTGATGTAATGATGGGGTTGCCTGTAATTACCCCCAGGGGTAATTCAAAAAATTTTATTGTATGTGATTTTGGAACCCGTTGGTTGGAGGCTTTTGCGATACCTGATCAGAAAGCTGAAAAGGTAACCAACCTTTTGGTGAATGAGACATTTTTTTAGGCATGGTTTGCCAAAAGCCCTTCATTCTGATCAAGGCCCTAACTTCGACAGTCGTTTGCTGGCTGATGTTTGCCAGAAGTTAGGGATCAGAACGACCCGCACAACACTGTGCCATTCAAGAGGGAATGGTTTGGTTGAGAGGACGAATGCTGTGATGAAGAACATTCTTGTATCCTTGGCACAGCGGGATCCATTGACTTGGGATTTGAGTTTGTCTGCTGCTTTGTTTGCCAGAAGGACTGCACTGCATTCCTCCATGAAAATGTCTGCCTATGAGGATTTATTTCAAAAAGTGCCCAAGGCCCCTCTTCATTTTGAATTTCAACCAACAGATTCATTGGCTGACCTTACTTCTGTCAGGCTTGAAAATGCCCTGGATTTAGTGCAGCGAAATTTCAAGGTCACACAGACCTTGTTTTTGTTTTGCATACTGCTTGTCACAGGGCACAGAACCCCTAAGCCCGCTACCTTTGGCTTCCTTTAACATTAAAATCCATCGCAACCTGTGACAGAAACAAAGGAGATCGTCTTTCTTTATGCTTTTAAGAAGCCAACTTTCGTGTCTCACTTATTCATCCGCATCTCGGATAAGTGAAAGGAATTCGGGGAGGTCAACGTCCCCGAAGTCGGTTTCAGAAGGTAGAGCGTAAAGAGACTAAGTGAATCTAGAGGTGCGAAATTGGGCATGGTCGTTACTCTCTGAACAAAGAATCGCACACGGAATTTGAACCGTCGTCTCCCCGGATTTGCGGAGAATTTTGAATTTTTTTCTTGTAAGATATGAAAATATTTTCGTTCCTTTCCCCTAGTTAGCCAATCGTGATGTGCTTCCGGATGAATCAAAAGAATTATATGCATTCGTACTCATACAAAAATATTCCTATCAGATACTATTAGAGGTAGGTCCATTATGTATTGTAAAATAATATCAGTAGTCATTTATTATGCTTTTCATGGGAACTACAGTCCCTTTCACGATTTTCTAGGATATGATGCTGAAATTATGTCCCATTCATGAGTCATTCTCATTTTTCCTCCCTGCCCACATAACAGGTCTACACCATGCCGACCGACCAGATCGGACGAATCGCGCCGACGAAAAATATTGCGTGAGCTTGTTCACTAGGCTAGAATGTGTGCGCATTGCAAGCGGCTACCCCTCCATTTCATCGGCGAAACGGATTGGAGGAAGATGTGGCTACTACCCTGGCTCCTCACTAGGTTCGTTTGATGGTAATGGGAGCCAACACTACTCAGCGATTCCTCGCCCCTCAGATCATGAACATGATCACTTTGCCTTCTGTAGAACTTGTGGTTCGTTCCGAGATTGAATGCGCCATGTCTCGCATGCAGTGAGTCGCCTACAACTTGTCTTTATGTAAACGAAATCGAAGTTGCTTGAAATGAAATATTTCAAGATTTTTCCAGTTTTAAGAGTTACTTATGCGTGCGTTGGTCTGGAATTGATGGGAATAACTAAATTCCAGAAACACAGAAGTTACCTCTTCATAAAATTACATTATTTTCACTGTATGCCATAGTGCAAGGTATTCGTTCCTTTTTGTATATTCAAGATTGTCGGTTAATTACAATTCCTGAACGAAAAAACATATGACGAAACTCAACATATTTAAAATTTTTAATATGTAGTAATTACTTTTTCCAAATATGTAAAAATGTATATATATTAATAGGTACATACTATATGTGACGAGAAAATANCAGAAGGACTGCACTGCATTCCTCCATGAAAATGTCTGCCTATGAGGATTTATTTCAAAAAGTGCCCAAGGCCCCTCTTCATTTTGAATTTCAACCAACAGATTCATTGGCTGAACTTACTTCTGTCAGGCTTGAAAATGCCCTGGATTTAGTGCAGCGAAATTTCAAGGTCACACAGACCTTGTTTTTGTTTTGCACACTGCTTGTCACAGGGCACAGAACCCCTAAGCCCGCTACCTTTGGCTTCCTTTAACATTAAAATCCATCGCAACCTGTGACAGAAACAAAGGAGATCGTGAAAGAAATACGAAAATTCTTCGGTTGAAAGCACAGAGTGAATAAGTAGGCGTAGAGCCTATTCACTTTCCTTAAGCCCCTCCAGTTGCAGGGGCTTCAGCCAAAGTCTTCCATCTCGCATTTCTCTGTAAGTGAATCTAGAGATGCGAAATTGGGCATGGTCGTTACTCTCTGAACAAAGAATCGCACACGGAATTTGAAGCGTCGTCTCCCCGGATTTGCGGAGAATTTTGAATTTTTTTCTTGTAAGAAATGAAAATATTTTCGTTCCTTTCCCCTAGTTAGCCAATCGTGATGTGCTTCCGGATGAATCAAAAGAATTATATGCATTCGTACTCATACGAAAATATTCCTATCAGATACTATTAGAGGTAGGTCCATTATGTATTGTAAAATAATATCTGTAGTCATTTATTATGCTTTTCATGGGAACTACAGTCCCTTTCACGATTTTCTAGGATATGATGCTGAAATTATGTCCCATTCATGAGTCATTCTCATTTTTCCTCCCTGCCCACAAAACAGGTCTAAGTAGTCATTTATTATGCTTTTCATGGGAACTACAGTCCCTTTCACGATTTTCTAGGATATGATGCTGAAATTATGTCCCATTCATGAGTCATTCTCATTTTTCCTCCCTGCCCACATAACAGGTCTACACCATGCCGACCGACCAGATCGGACGAATCGCGCCGACGAAAAATATTGCGTGAGCTTGTTCACTAGGCTAGAATGTGTGCGCATTGCAAGCGGCTACCCCTCCATTTCATGGGCGAAACGGATTGGAGGAAGATGTGGCTACTACCCTGGCTCCTCACTACGTTCGTTTGATGGTAATGGGAGCCAACACTACTCAGCGATTCCTCGCCCATCAGATCATGAACATGATCACTTTGCCTTCTGTAGAACTTGTGGTTCGTTCCGAGATTGAATGCGCCATGTCTCGCATGCAGTGAGTCGCCTACAACTTGTCTTTATGTAAACGAAATCGAAGTTGCTTGAAATGAAATATTTCAAGATTTTTCCAGTTTTAAGAGTTACTTATGCGTGCGTTGGTCTGGAATTGATGGGAATAACTAAATTCCAGAAACACAGAAGTTACCTCTTCATAAAATTACATTATTTTCACTGTATGCCATAGTGCAAGGTATTCGTTCCTTTTTGTATATTCAAGATTGTCGGTTAATTACAATTCCTGAACGAAAAAACATATGACGAAACTCAACATATTTAAAATTTTTAATATGTAGTAATTACTTTTTCCAAATATGTAAAAATGTATATATATTAATAGGTACATACTATATGTGACGAGAAAATAATGAGTCCATGTTATTTAAAAAATTAATACTTTCCCTGGACATTAACCGATTTCGCTCCCACATAGTATTCCTCCTGTAATGTTATACGTTTATCCTAGGGGGGCTTCTACTGTTGGAAACATCTCTAAAATTATAAAATATCAACTGCGCGAAAATGATCCCGATTCAATAGGAGCTAAGCGATGGTGCTAGGAGATCGCAGAATGGGCAATTTTTCTTACTTCCGGGATCATTCATGATCGCATTTAAAAGAAGAATTTATGACCTTCCGAAAGGATGCACTCCATCATTGCACCTTTCATATGAAAGAGTTTGGGAAACGCCTGAAGCGATTTGGCAATGTAACCATTTAATTGGCAAAATAAGTTGATCTGAATCGTATGTTCTTGTAGAAAGTTTCATATAAAGGAAGTCTGCGTTTTCTGCGGAGTACCCATGACTGCAATCATCGTCCCTTAGTGCGACCTCAATATGTAACATAAATAATCATTACGGTCGAAAGGGATGACACTGATTCTGCAAAGTGGTTTTGGTTGAAATTGTCTTCTGCATTTGACATCCAAAATTTCCACTTGCGTGAGGAAGAAATCATTCAGGTGGATTTGCAAAGCAGCACTTTGACTACAAAATAAGACGAATTGAAATCAGACGTAAATTGAAAATGAACCCTTGAGTGAGAGTTTTTTTTCCCTTGAAAAATGATCATAGGGGACGATCTCTTCATTGTGAAATAGTTTGAATATATCATTTCCTGAAAAATGAACTCATCACAAGCATCACATCACTCATCACAAATGTACACAAGCATCATGTGGCCTGCTTTCCACAGGAGCACATTTTTCCGCGTTAGGAAGACAATGTAGAATAACGTCCTTCGCCATAAACAAATAAATGCGTGTTCTGTGCAAACTAACGGCGAAGTTTTTCTAAGGAATCCGTGCGACTACATCCTTATCGATCATTCTCCATGATGTCCCTTCCATCACGCTATTCCATGCTCCTATTTTGAAAGTTACCCTCGTTCAGGCTTGACGTACAAATGATCAAACGTTCTAACTTGCCGTCATGAGAAAAATATTGCAATATTCGCTCATGGATTTCATGGGGGATAATTTCATTCCAAGGGGATAATTTGCTTCCAGGGGGGATTATTTCAATTAATTTACCGAATAAAAAACGCATTTTCTCGTCGCATGATATATCAAAATCAACTTCTCTTATTTACTTATTATTCTTGTCATATCATCAGCATCTCACCATCATTACCAAGACATAGGCATGGATATGATATAAAATGTTAATTGCTTCTCATAATAGGTAGGGAACATATCATACATGCAATTATTCTTGTTCGAGGAGACTATCCATATTATGAGAAAGAAGATTGGTTGAATCTCACAAATGTCAAATTTAGCAGAACAGCTACACACGACAGCTAGAAATGTCAGTATTGTTGATGAAAGAATACAAATTTTCCGTTCATCGTTGCCTTGTGCCTTCTTCGCTTGATAGTAACTTCAACAGTTTTCACTACTTTTCACTCCCTGATTGAGCTCCTTGAGATTCATGAAATAATCCCAATACCATACATCACTACTCGAGTTCAGGAAAACAGGGCTGCGACGGCAGATCGTGTTCATTAATGTGCTCATTAATCGTTGTCGTGAGAGATGCGCATGCAAGACTTTCGTAGGGATTGCCAGTAAACGTTTAAGGAATGGACTGGTGGGAAGAAGGAATAAACCACTAGGGGGCATTTCCAGGATGCCACAGTGAGACATATCGCATCTACGTGTTCCCTATTTCATCGTTTAGCAGGTGAATCTTTTTCCCTCGAGAGTGCACAGTTTTCGGTAACATTTCCGAAACTGCACAACAGAAAATGCACAAATTTCGTATTAGTGAAGTCTCTATATGACGAGAAATTACCTGACCAGTGCTCAAATTCCGAGTCTCTTGGTAAGTGTTGCTGTAGGCGTAAGTGCAACATGGGTTGCCAGGACACAACGTTGCTACCAAGAAGCAGTTCATGCGATTGCCTTCATGAAAGCATATTCATCCGGAAGAGAACCGATCGCTTTCCCCTTTGAGCCCTCCCTCTCGTAAAACACACAAGAACCGAGGGGTGGGGCATTACAACCAACTTCTGTTGTACCCTCGTTCAGAATCGCGTGAGAAGGGCTCATTTCCTTTCGTCTGCGGGCAGTTCTTTGTGGCAAAGACAAAGGACGACCTAGAACTTCTGAGCCAACCAATATTAATGATATTGCCTCTCTTTTTAAGTGGACCGTTGACAACCGCCAATCGACCTCCACATCACGGAAAAAATGAACAATGATGAAGCATCCGTTTCGCGAGAGAAACCCTCCTTAAATGAATTAAAATGCATTGCCCCGCGAAAAAAGGTTTTCACGAGCACTAAAAAAAATTACTGCTGCAAAAGTCGTAGCACAGACCCCACAACTCGGAAGTTATAGGCCTGAGCAGGACCTATCGGGTTAAAAGTACCAACAACGGTATCTATGAGGATGGTAGTATTCACATATTGACCGAGGATCAGGCAGGACCCGTTTCGGTCGGCCGGTTGCATCTTTCGTGCCCCCAGCCATGACCAGGCACTCACAGGGAGCGCGACGTAGACGCAGATGCATCGCCATTGTTTCCCTTCTGCCGAAGCGAATGAGATACGGAAGACAATACAACATTTGAAGAACTCTCGCGCTCTTCGGCTTCCTTGCGTCGTTTGTGACCGTTTTCGAAGGTCTCAGCCGCTTAGGCAAAGGCTTAGGCCTCTAAGCTTGAGAACTCCAGGTTTCTGATGACGCATTTGCCCCAAGGGGAGGCGGAGGGATCTCGCAGATCTGCGCAGAAATGTATTTTCCGGTGGAACGGTAAAAAATAAAAGGTTATAAAGGGTATTTTGTGCAAAAGAGAGGTTGGGAAAGCGTGCAAGACAAATATATTAGGAAATCGGAAACTCATGAAAATTTCCTGATACGCCGAAAAACCACTAGAATTCTTATGGATGTATTGTGTGAAATCGATGCCTGGCCATCTCTTATCCATAGGTATGTACATAATACATGAGAGGATAATCTGCCTTTGTCAGGGAATCAGTCCGGGGAAACTCCTTCTTGACGGATCAATGAATTTTCATGTCAATCGAAAGCTTATGACCGGAAGCGATATACCTTTGGGATCGAAAGTACAAAACATTGGTAGATTTTCATGATATAGGGCCAAATTTCAGCCAAAAGGAATAACATTATATCCGACGCTTCCAAGGCGAAATCACGTCACGCCTCACACGACCTGAAACTTAATTTCCAAACGGACCTCTCCAAAGCCTGTTTTGTCCTTTGAGCTTTAGAACGCAAGGTATCAAATTACGCATTTTCTCGCATCCGACCGGAGATTCGATTATCAATCGACCTTCACGAGCGATGCACAAATCAGATCGATCACATTAAGCCGATCTTCATCCCCGCTAAGACCAAGCTCAGAATCTTCCCCTTTTCTTCTTAATTCTTAATTTCTTCTTAATTTAATTCTTAGAGTTCTTAATTTAAACGACGGGTCTCACTTTAAGGCTAAGAAGCCGAACTAGCTGAAAATTTGCATAAAAGTGATTTGAGTTCCCCTGAAGACGAAATGCATCCCCTTATAATTGATTTAAAGCACGTCTGTTTAAATTCGAAAATTGCGTTGCTTTAAAATCCCATGATACGAAACCAACTGGATGTTGTTACAAAAGGGCAATGGGGAGTCCATGCTGCCGGGAAACATCTTCCTTTTCACCATCTGATTACTGAGAATTCCGTTTTGTGTGCCTCAGTTTAAAATTATTGGTGTCACTCGATACCTGGTGGTGATATTTATTGGGTCAAAAAGTTCTACCATTTTGACGTCGTGGAGCCTATTTTCAGCAATGAGAATATAATTTTACCGAATGCCTTCTCGGACGAAGTGCTCACAACCAACAATTAAAGTATGAGGCATTGTCGGCGACGGAAGTTGTTGCTATGGAAACTGCTGGGAATGCTCGTATGTCATAATTTGTTGCGTTACCTGCCCCATCGACAGTTTAAGACAATGCTTCATGGATGTTTGCAGCATTTACTTGGTGCTCCAATATCATTATTTTTTTAAATGTTGGCGTTCTCAAATTGCCCGAAAGAAACTATAGTAATTTATTCTGCGGCGGGATTTCCTGAATTCAAGAGAAAAATAGAAGTTCTGGAGTCACACTCAGTGGATAAAAGTGAATGACGAAGTTCACAAAACTTCTAAAAAGTTCTATGCAGGCTGCCTCCAGAAATACGAAACTGACGAAGAAAGAGCAGAAAGACATGCACGAAATGTTCCGATTCGACTTATTCCGGTCGTGCACGCACGGGCTTTTATATCATATGCTCTCAAATCATATATTCTAGGACTGTAAAAATTAAGGGTGAGGGCAAAAGCTCCTCAGCCAGCAAAGCATTGCTTTTCCTCATCAAACTCTAACTTCCTATGGAACACCTTCAAAGGAGCACCATTCAGCTTCAACGTATCCTCATCGATCAAAACATGATATACCACGAGGCTCCCTTGGGGGTTGCGCGAAAATCAGCAAGTTACCTTGGTACAGACTAGATGTCGCTGGTCCGAGACCAATCTGGATAACATGGTTCTCTAAGAATGATATCGAGTAATTTCGGTATGGATTGTTGCTGCTTAATTCGTATATCATGTAGCTCTAAAATGCTGGATCTACATGCAGGCAAGTAGATACGGAACATGTAAACATTTTCGGGTAGTTAGCTTGTACAGCATGCGAGCATTGTGTTAAGTGCTCCCGAAGGTCTAACATGAATTTTCTTCAACGAATAGTCACGAGATCCAGGGTGATTACGAGGGATATAAAACACGGGGCGTCTTCCCTCGACACCTGACTAGGGGTAAGCAGAGAAGTAGTGGACCACTCCTAAGTTTTTATTCCTATAAAATGCAGAAAAAGCTTCAGTTGCAATCTTCCCTTATGTTAGCATTAAGAAGTAATGTTCCCCTCAAGGGCTAACAGAAAGCCAGCAAAATCTTGGATTCTTTGTGGTTACTAAATTGTTTCTAAGTTTTTCTAAGGGAAAACGTATGCAAAGGGAAGATTGCAGCTGAAGCTTTTTCTGCCTCTTAAAGGAATTAAAACTTAGGTGTGGTCCACTACAATCGGGTGGTTCACTATACCCCTGTTTATCCTACAGTATATAAAATCGACATCGAGGCCTGAATTCATAACAGTTTGCGTTCATTTCACGAGTTCCTGACTTCCTTGTCTTACGTTCCTTCGGGAACTCTTTCGAATCTCACTGAAAAGAGCTCATGAGCTGTCTGTTGCATCAATTATACACTTCTTTCGTAGTGTTCATTTGCTTCAATTAACTCAGAATAACCGACAATATCCGAATGATTTCCCCATCAAATACAAGGCATCACAAATCTTTGAGCAACGAATAAATTTGGAATTTTCCGAGGGAGTCAATTAAAACCGTGTGCCAATGAAATCCGTTGTACATTCCTGGAACAAGTGTTTTAAAGCGTCCCGAATATTAATTAAAAGCACAGCTGAATTGACGACCTTTGAACCTAATGTGGATTTCCATGGGACTTGGCTTTGATTTTGCTTCTACTTTTGCAATTCAGTTGAGGGTAGTGCCTGGACATAAAGTGTGCCACATCTACTTACAGCAGGAGGCTGTGATTACCCGTAGAAAATCCAATTCCCTTATGAAATTTGCAGCTGATCAACCAAATTATTGACTGGTAGATTTCAACTAGACATGCACCGGAATGTACAGTACCTTACTCTCAACTTCTCAGAGGTTATTTAACTTCTACAGACCTTTGCGATATGTTCCTTATGCTCCGTGATTTGTTTCTATGATTCTTCGCTGCTGCATGATTTGTGAAAATTGTCAGTGAATCTCAAAGCTCTAGCGTTATCGCAAAGAACCTGAATAAGACCGTTACCATTTATGATATCAATTCAATCCTGACATTGCATTCCAACGTAAAAGTGCAGGTACTATTGTACCAAATTGGAAGCCTCGTTAAATATTGTCATGCAAATTTAAATACAGAAGATGATTTAAAGAAAAAAAAGATACATTTTCATTTTAAAAACAAAAAGCAGAAAAGCGAGGAACAAAGTTCGGTTCGTAAACAAGGACGATGCGGAAAGGGACTCCGACTTTATAAGAGAGGACGAGTTAATATCAAGAGAGCGAATGAAAACAGCGCACGGAAAACAGCATTTGTGTGACGAACGAGATCCATTCATCAGGGGGAAAGTAATGTTGTTTTTTCTATTAATCACAAACATGTGTTTTTATAAAAAGTTTTTTTTTGTTGGCTTCAATCATGTAATCCCCATCATTATCACGGACAGTTTTCCATCTTTTTTTTAGTCAAAATTTTAAATTCCCTGTCTATAGAAGGATACTTGTTTTGAGGCAAGGAATTCCGAGAGAGCAGTTTTGATAACATCAATATTTCTGAAAGTCTGTTTGATCGGGGTCTGACTCAACCTCCGACCTCAAGAGATCGTTCTTCAGCTCTACAGGCCATCTCGAACGATGACCATCCGAGAGGTCAGCATCGCCTGACCGGAATTAACTGAACTAACCCTGGTATTTGCGGACATCCAATACATCTCTATAAGCACCAACAAATTTTTGTTGGCCTCCGTTGCCTTACTTCCCTTACGAAACTCAGAGCATAAAATGTCGAATTTGGATCTCTTCGGGAATGTGGTCAGACATTTTTGCTGAAGAAGATGAAAGAATTTTTGTTATCGAAAAAAGGTTGGCAACGGTTCTTTACATTAATAAATGAAATTAATTTCAAAACAAAACAACATAACGTTTACATTTAGTATACAAAAAAAGCATTACTTTCCGGTACCCCTCATATATTCATAGCGAAACCCACCTGAAGGGAAAGAGGGAATCGCTTGTGATATATTGTGTAGTTATGAGGACCCAGGAGACAGATTTCGGCAACCGTAAAGGTAACAGAGGGGACTTACTATTTCAAGAGTATATCGTTTGTCGCAGGCTTCCTCCGTCCTAGTTTTATTATTCATCGCGTACAGGTAATACATTATACTGTACATGAAACGCCACGCCCTACATGTCCTCTTCTTGGCCCCCTTGAGATTCGATGCAATGAATTTATTATCAAAAGCACCAGATCAGCAATATTCCCTCGCTTGGCCATAAGAAACAGGGGTATTTAGGACATAAAGCGTTGACAGTCGAAAAAAATAAACTGTCGCTACCGAAATGTCCATGCCAAGAATCAGGAACCTCCATTTCATGGGTCGTGGGGGTGAGAGGTTTTTCTATTTGCCTGGATCCATCATGTAGTATGGAAATCGCCTTGATCGTGAAGACTTTTGGAGATGTGAGGAAATCACTTTCCCATTCCGGTCAGTCTGCCTTGCATGAAACCGCTTCTGTGCTTTCTCTACTGGAATAGGGTGGCCGGCGGGTGTCTAACAAAGTTCAAATTCGGTTTTCCATACTATTTCATTTAAGCAAACACTGTAATTTTTCACGATAGACGAAATCATGAATGTTACTGGCTCGACTGGAGTCATGCTTCCAGTTGAAACTGTCATACTTCTCTTTTAGTATGCTGGAGAAAGAAGGAACGAAATATGAAATGCGCTCCAATGTGTTACCTGGAACAGACTTGTCATTCCCAACCAGCGATTCTTGCAAGCGACTCAAAACCATTATACTTGAAGGAATTCCCCCAGTCTCAAAGAGCACAAAAACGTTTTGCGAGATTCGTTACTGCTGCCTTATCGTGAGAAGCAGTTCCTAGCTATGTCTCTGCCCCGAAAAAGTTAACCAAATGTGAGACTGCAGAAAACAACAATTGAAAATGAAAGCATTTAGTTATGTGGATTCAGAAATGTATTGGTATGACTAATCATAACATCTTTGACATCATCTTCGAAGTATCTGAAGGTCCGATCGCAAGACCAAGTAACAGTCCCATTGGAGTAATGCGGATGTTTCTCGTGAACTCATCGGGATACGTCCTTTGGAATCCATCCATCCATGTTCTCATAACCATCGACCGGTACCGGTGACCAATAATGGCTTGTAGAAGAAATTGCCTATAAATTCAAATAGACCTAATTGGAAGCCATGTGATACTCATCAGTGGGCATCCTTGAAACGATAGAGATCACTTTTGGTCCTGTTCTTTATCACTGCCTTCCTCCGCCGGTTCCTATAATACAGCTGTAACATAATCCGATCGATATGTTTGCCTGGAAGAGGATGGCAGGATTGGCCGAAGTGAGATAGGAGTGCCACCGCCGAAGCGAGTTCACATCTTCACCTAATTTTTTTTTCGCACACACGCAAAGCACACTTGACCGGCAATCAAGAGGCCCCAGTTTCGTTTCCCACCCCCTCCATCGCTTTCTTTCGTCCACTTATGCCACCCGAACTCTTTCCCACCCCACCTCTCTGTATATTACGTTCTCAAGACAGTTGCAACGGCTGAAAGAAATTGCGAGCCCCAGAGAGGGAAGCAAAAAAGACGGCGCACATCCGTACTGTGACTTACGGACATACAGACCCCAATAGTAATTTAACAATCTTATACTTCAATACATTGGTGACGGTTGGTTACCGACCCCGGGGCCAGTCACCAACCGCTCGCTAGCGCACTACGAGGTTTCTCGGGGCCCGTCACCAATGTGTTAATTGGAAGAGCCCAAGAGTTGTGGTGGTGGTTGTCAACCCAGAGTGCGACGCCTACGAGACGATGTCACTTCAGGCCATAGGCTAGGCCATCCACCCCTCAAAGCGCCAGGTCCATGAGGCTATACTACTCCAGGCCATAGGCTTGGCCATCCAAAGGTTTTAGCGCCAGGTCCGGCGAGCTATATCAGTCTGAGCCATAGACTTCATACTTATCTGTGTCAATCAAAGGGTGGTAATAACTGAATGCATGTCACGTTTTCACTGATCAACTGCAAGTTCTCCATTTGAATACATTCTTTGCTGAAGTGTTTCTATAGTTATTTTTATCCGTTAGGTCAGGCGTGGCGGTTCGGGCCATCGCTTCGATGCAATAGTTTTCTGTTTCATGCGTTTCTGCGTTTCATGTCATGGTCGATTTATTTCAGTTCTTATGATTGATGAAATCAAAATAATAATGTAAGTTCTTTGTTTCATACGTCGCGCAAACGGGCCGCTCCTCCCATCCAAATGGTGGCGATTTTTGCGAGGTGAGGTTGAACGTGAAAAAAAAACTGTTGAAGGAGGTCCCACAGGACGGCGATGAGGCAGTCGCTGCAGAGAATAAACGATTGGTGCTGGCGCGGAAACAACGTTTGCCCCTGCAGTTGCGGTGCGAAGGGCTAGCATTGTGCCGCGCATGCACAAAATTCCTTCTGTGCCGTCGAAGAAGTCCTTGGAAATGGTCCATACTGTTTCAGAATCATTGGTGTCTGCACCATATGCTAACGCTAATAGCTAATGAGCTAATCGGCGATGCAATAGTATTGAATGTGCTAGGAAGACGAAATCAGCAAAGTCGTCTTAAGTCTCATGAAAACGTGCTAAACCGTTCACAATGAACGATTGTGGCAATCAGCTGGAATATCATGATGGTGTTCAGGAACAGAATCTCCCTGTGTACTGTAAGCTAATGGCGCGGAAACAACGTTTGCCACTGCAGTTGCGGTGCGAAGTGCCTAAATCGGTGCTTTAGGAGGTGCTGGCCATAATGGCTAGAATGATTGATGAACAGTACCCAGTTGCACGTAGGGAACGTAAGAATGAACAGCAAGAGGCAGCGAATGCTGAGCTCCGGAATGAGAGAGCCGTGCAGCCTGCTGGGCAACTTGATGCAAGGAACGCAGCACTCAGGTGTCGAAAGCTTTGGAGCGGCCGGGAATTGAACCCGGACCTCCTGGTTGCTGGTCAGATGTGCTTACATTACACCACGGAACTCAGGATGTTATGCCTCACCATGTCATCTCAATCATTACAGTTGTTTGTTGCAGCGAGCACTGTCAGGCTGTACATTTTAATGTAGGGAGGAGGCATTTGTTTCACATTGCTGGCACAACGGAAAAATGCTCCTGCTGCAACTCACACTTTAGCACCAGTGGGCAACACTTTCGGAGCCTCGGGGTAATGTGGTGGCGAGGCATTTTCTGGAATCAGTCGGCTAGCATTGTGCCGCGCATGCACAAAATTCCTTCTGTGCCATCGAAGAAGTTCTTGGAAATTGTCCGTACTGCTTCAGAATCATTGGTGTCTGCACCATATGCTAACGCTAATAGCTCATGAGCTAATCGGCGATGCAATAGTATTGAATGTGCTAGGAAGATGAAATCAGCAAAGTCGTCTTAAGTCTCATGAAAACGTGCTAAACCGTTCACAATGAACGATTGTGGCAATCAGCTGGAATATCATGATGGTGTTCAGGAACAGAATCTCCCTGTGTACTGTAAGCTAAGAAATCAGCAAAGTCGTCTTAAGTCTCATGAAAACGTGCTAAACCGTTCACAAACTTGCTAACACCGTTAGTCGACCTTATAGTACTACCACAAGTCCTTGTCTTAGAGGGACACATGACATTCGATATAAACAAATTTACATTACTTCGCCAAGTCAAGGCTTACCCATTACGCTACTTGAGAGGATTGTCAAGGAGACGTTATGCTCACAATAGACGATTCAAATTTACACCTATTAGACGGCCAGCGTAGCGGCCGCAGGCCGCTAGTCTATATACTGTATATAAGACCCACCTGTCACGCTTATTCCCAGAGAACTGTACGTGACACAGAGGCCAACCAGGTGTCAATCGACTCTACATGAAGTGATGCTTTGCCGAAAATTGTCAAATCATCAAAATGTTTATTAATTGCAAAGTTACCTTTTAAATGTCAAATTGTCTATATTCATTACAGGGTAATCTGCCAGACGGATGAACGGGTTTTAAAAATTGATCTGTCAATCGAAAACTCATGACCTAGAGGCGACAATTTTTGGGTCAAATGTCCAAACAGTACGCTGCAAACATGGTTTCTACGGGTCCTCCTGTCCTTCTCCCTGTCAGAGGCCTGCACGGGTCGACTTTTCCGAGTTGAAACTCGATCTCGGGCTAAGCTTAGCACCGGGCGTGGGCTGGGACTTGCGCTAGCAGTTGGCTCGAACAATGAGCCTCGGCGCTTAGCACAACTTGACCGTAACGGCCGGGCTGCGGGCGTATCCGGAGATTCGAATGGAACTCCAGGTCTCTGATGATGTATTAGCCCCAAGAGGGGGCGGAGGGACTCTCGCAGATCTGAGTAGAAACGCATTTTCGGAGGGAACAGTTCAGAATAATGGGCATGCCGTGGAAGAAGGCGGGGTGGCGAAGCGTGCCTTTGGCATGGAAAACCGTGGAAGACACTTACGCGGTATATCGGGATATATATGAAACTCATGAAAACTCCCCAGTCCAGATAAACATATTCATTAGCGATGAGTTGTGTGGATTCGGTGTCCGGCCATCTCCCATCCGTATACATATACATAATACGTAAGCGGATAATCTGTCCTTGTCAGGGTGTCTCATCGAGCCGATCCACATTCCGATCGAGCACAAAATCTTCCCCTATTCTACCAGGGCGGTCTAAAATGAGAACTACGCGTTTCAATGTTACGAAGCTGAACTCGCTGAATATTTGCATACGGGTGATTGGAGCTTCCCTAAAAGACGAAACGCATCCACTTAAGCATGTTTGCTTGAAATTTTGATCAACACGACGAAATCCTACGATGCTCTGCCTTGAGTGCTATAACAACGTGTTTCCTCAAACCCTCAGAGAGCACTGCCCTCAGAGTAGTAAGGAAAGAGGTAGACGAAGGACTCTCGAGGTTTAAGATTCGGTGTGTCTCATTTTAGTGCAATAGGTGTCAATTGACATTATAACTTGGTGGCGATAATTATTGGGTCGAAAGTTCGAAAAGTCTAACCATTTTGACGCCATGGAACCTAATTTCGGCGATAAGAATAGCATTGTACTGAATGCCTTTGAAAATGCCACGAAACAGGTGATGAAGTGTAAACTATTCTGCCGCGGGATCTACTGAACGTGCGAGAAAGGGAGAAGTTCTGGAGTCACAGTCAGTGGATGTGCGTGCACGACGACGTGCACAAAATGCTGCTTCGCAGGTTGTTTCCAGGAACAGTGAAACTGACGAAGAAAGAGCAGAAGGACATGCACGAAATGCTATAATTCGACTTTTTTCGGGCCATGCTTGCATGGTCCTTTACACTAGTGGTGGTCCAAAAAAAGTGTCAGTGATTTTCAATGAGCAATATCTCAAGAACCGCTGTCGCTAGAAACTTAAAAAAAAAATTGCCAAATTAAAGCTCATTCATTTTTCTTTCGATCCGTGTACGGTTCATTGGCCATGCGAGCCATAGAATGGTCAAAATGGCCTTCCATAAAAAACCTATTCCAAAAAAAGTTGCGCGCACAGTTTCATTCCTTCAGCGTCACTTTTGGCAACCATGAATAGTTACTTTTTTTAACTCACCAATATAATTTTTGATGAAGGGCTCGATGTGTCTTCCGTTATGGTCGATGACAGCGTGCAATCTCCCCCTCCATTTCGAAATCGCCCTGGAAATTGACTCTTTTGGAAGCCTTTCCCAGGCTGAAAGATTCCTCTCTTTCAGATGTGACACGTCATGGATTTTCTGGCCACGGTAAACCAGTTCCTTCAAAGCTGACCAGACGAAGTAGTCGATGGGGTTTAAATCAGGACTGCAGGGTGGCCAGTTCTCTGGTTCGATGAAACTGGGGTAACTGGCTTTGAGAAATACCACAGTTTCTTTCGCAGTGTGAGCTGGAGCCCGGTCTTGCATGAGGACAAAATCACTGTTCTTCTTGATCTCCGACAGCATAGGAGACAAAATGTCATCACAGTAGCACTTCGCGTTAATTCGCACGTCACGATGGATGAAAATTATCGACGTTTTGTTTTCAGAAGATGCTGCGGGAGAAACCAACACTGACTTCGAAAACACGCAAAAGTCGGGGAGGATCGATGTCCTTTTTTCATTCCACTGCAGCATGAACACAATCGTTTTGTGTGTTTCAACCGTGAATCGTTTCTCGTCTGAAAACCAGATTGTTTTCACTGATTTCTTCGATCGAAAGCTCCTCAGGAGTTTTTTGTAACGATCGCGACGTTTTTCTTTCACTGAATCCGACAACGCATGAACTGTAACCCTTTTGAACATTTTCAAGTGGAAATCTTTTTTAATGATCCGTTTCACTGACGAACGCAAAATCTCAGTTTCTTTTGCTACATCTCGCTCACTTCGACTTGTTCCTGGCTGTCCCTCTTGACTGAAAATGAATTTATTCACAGCTTCAATGTTTTCTGAGGTTTTAACAGTTTTATGTCGGCCACTTCCTGGAAGACGGTCAATCCTGGCAGTATCGCGAAGTTTTCTCAAAAAACGCACCACAGTCCGTTCATTCCAGTTATGATTTGGAAATTCTTTTAAAATTTTGTTCAATGAATATCTCTCTTCTTCGCGCAATGCTCGAATAATGTGCTTATCACTTTCACTCAGCGGCATTTTCCCAGGGTTTCAGAAATTGAAAAATCGTTAACATCCGACGATTCAATGTGCAACCAGAAGCCAGAACAAAATGAGAAGCGAGACGGCTAACATTTAGAAAAGCCTTCGGCTGAGTTAGTGCAAGCGATGTGTATGGTGGAGTGGACCTCCCAGCTAACTCATCGTCGAATTTGTCTTATTCCTGTCTCTAAACCAGTTTGAACATTTATTGAAGACATAACGGTTGCTTAGTTACAGTACAGTACATCTTTCATCCCTTCGTGGGGCAGACGAATAAAAAGAAAATAAGCAAAAGGAGAACCAGTTCAGGCAAAAGAGTAGGCAAACCTTAAGTTCAACTGTGCGCGCAACTTTATTTTTGGGGCATGTTTTTTTCGGGGGGCCATTTCGACCATTATATGGCTAGTATGACCAATGAACCGTACACGGATCGAAAGAGAAATGAGTAAGCTTTAATTTAGTAATTTCTTTAAGTTTCTAGCGACAGCCGTTCTAGAGATATTGCTTCTTGAAAATTACTGACACTTTTTTGGACCACCCTGTACATAGATGGGAGTTAGGCCTCGACTCGACACGTCAACTTGGGCGTAAATATCGAAAGTTGCGCTATAAATACCCTCACCACTTGTTACCTCCCCCATCTCCTGACCTCCTTCCTCCCCCCACGTCCTCTCAATAAGAGTCTCGTTTTAATGAGAGGAGTCTCAAGTAATGATGGTAGGTAACGTGCAGTACATTAGTTTTACCTTTTCATCGAGTTTGTTTGCCATTTGGGAAAACGAACTCGCGACTGTCGCGCCTTCGTTCGGTGTATCTCGTGATGTACTTCGTATTTCGCATCACCTCGCATCATCATACGAAATGCAGGGTATGATGGTACAAGGTGGTCTCAGCCTCCACATCCAGTGGGCGCAATGGAGATCCCTCGCTGGAAGAAGATGCTGCTCAAACGAGCCGTTCAGAAGTGGCAGACAAATGGTGAACGAAAAAGACCAAAAACGAATTAAATCAGCTTTTACAGAAAAGATTATCGATTAAGAAATTTTCTGTTGTGGGTTTCACTCAGAAACCCATCATGGAGAATCAAGGGTGCAAAAATCATGCCGAGCNGAACGAAAAAGACCAAAAACGAATTAAATCAGCTTTTACAGAAAAGATTATCGATTAAGAAATTTTCTGTTGTGGGTTTCACTCAGAAACCCATCATGGAGAATCAAGGGTGCAAAAATCATGCCGATCATGGCTCTTAGACGAATTTGGCTTCCATGCCTGCAACCTCGTGCCTCGAACGTCATGGAGTACGTGTTACACTCCGCAACCTTTTCCTTTGGGGAAGAAATCGACAACTTTCGGAGGGTTCCTCCATCTGTTCACTTGCGGGAAATGGTCCACCGGATTGCTAGTTCACAGTGTGCTATGGCAACCCCTGTCCTTATCGCATCCATCTGCACCTTCCCGGAGACACAGCAGGGAAGCAAAAAGGGGTTCGTCATGTAAGTATGAAAATTCCTTGGATTGAAGGTCAAAAGAGACCAGAAAGCAACATTAAGCCGAAGTTGGCCATGTCTTGGTCACCTGAGGCCTTGGTCTTAAAAATCTTTGGACGCATTCTTTCAAGTACACTTGGAAAAAAAGGTCTCCAGGTATGCTGATCGTCGTGGTATCCGTACTATGTAATTCCATGCCTTTCTATTCAATAATTCGGCATACTAAATTAGATAGTTCCCATCAGTATCTTTAATTATTATTGCATTCAAAGTGGTATTTCATAGCAATGTCTTGGTTCTGTAATGGGGAAATATTTGGTAATTACCAATCTAGCTTTTGAAAGTCTGGAAGACAAAACGAAGGACAGAAACGATTTATTTGTGGGTAGGTTTCGCCAATGCAATACGATCAAGCCCAAAAAAAAGACAGTTTTCCTTGTGGATGACACATTCAGCGCTTTTCCGTTATTCGTTTCCGCTCTCGTTTACTCCTCATGCATGGTAAGATCAGAGCAATGCGGAGCATTGTATGCTTTCCTGGGAACCTCTCGTTGATTTAACTCATTTCGCTGAAGTTAACTGCCAACGAATGTAATTGATTTCCAAAGTGACTAGGAATCCATCCGATCGCTGAACTATGCCTACATGACGTATTTGCCTTATTCTAGCCTTCCCTGCGATCGACAGGACAATGGGACGGTTCTCTTTCCGGATGAAGGGCAGAACCTGTATCACGAGGCTAAGTAATACTTTACTACCTTCAATCTTTACAACCCTCATCGTCTTGAAGATAATGATATATAGGTCTGTAAGGGTACATTTGTGGGTTGCCGTATTCGGGAGAAGGAGTCATTATTAAAATCCCATCAAGCCCAAGTGCCACTTAAAAAAAATACTAAAGGGCGAATACCAAAGCTACTTAATTTACACTCATGCGTTATGTGCTACTCGCTCACAGCCTCCCTCTCCCTACCAGTCTCATTCCATTAACGTTGATGGGAAAACAGGAAAAAAGCATAGCACCAAACTTTAATCTATATTCCCTCTAAACGGGTTGAGAAGATCTAGCTATGTTCCCAGCATGGAAAGCTTGTTTTCCTTGCGTTCTTTCGCTCCTGAGAATGATCCTCTTTTTATCCTTCTGATTAACTAGGGTGAAGGTTGGCATTCATCTCTGTCTTTGAATATGCCCTTTCATGAGTACTACTAAACAGTTCCTTCCCCTGACAGTTACATGGAAAAAAATGAAAAAAATGAAAATGGCAAAAAATGAAATATATTCCTAGAAGTTAGTTCTAGATCCCATCTCCCTTTTGGCATTACGTTTCCCTGAAAATTTATGTCTATTTGGATGATGAACGGTATATCTCTTTTGCTCTGATCTGGGGGCTTTCGTGAAACGTTATATAACGATCTACCTCCCCAGAATAGTTGAGGTCCATGACTGGAATGGGATGCGCCTAAAACCGAACTCAAACTCTTGGTGGAGAAATAATGAACAGAAAGAACAAAAGAAAAAAATTCAACTTTAAGGGAGAAATGGGACTCTTTTGGTGTGACCCCAGATGAAGATCCACCTGAAAGCGATATTCATTTTGCGAAGAATGATCTCTGCTGGGTGCAGGCCTAATCCTGATGCAGTTCTTTGGAAAGGCTTAGTTCATTCTTATTAAAGTCCTGATAAGCCAACGAAATGAAAAAGAAATCTGTCATTCCATTCCGTTTGAGTTTGACAAGATTTCTTTTTAGAATTTTGGCTAGTCACACACTCCTATTTAGTTTGATTCCTTTACGCTTCATATACTTTGATACTTCTCCGGCGAAAGTGTATTTGTGCAATGCATTTTACGAATATCCCATTAGGGTTTCCACCCCGCACTCTCCCTGGACAGTGAAGGTTGTGAAAACGTGGAGCCATGTACTTCATCCGCGATGGAAAAACGGATTCCGCGCATCCAAGTACGCTGGGATATACGAGGGCCACTCAATAAGTTATCTACCTGAATATGAAAGGGATGAGCACCTGCACCCAGCAGAGATCATTCTTCGCAAAATGAATATCGCTTTCAGGTGGATCTTCATCTGGGGTCACACCAAAAGAGTCCCATTTCTCCCTTATTCAGGTAGATAACTTATTGAGTGACCCTCGTATTACCATTTTCGTGATGGTCAGGAATTGATGTGCCAAACAATTGACTGCTTTGGAAAGTAATTGGCTTGTTCCATCGAGCGAACTGTCTGCTTGGTTGCTTAGTCACGATATTGTGGCAACCCAGGTCGTTCTTGTGCTTCTTTAAGCACCTTGAGGAGAATTGGAAATGAAACAAAGGAAATCGTTAAGGAAATAGGAAAATTCTTCGGTTAAATACTGAACAGAGAGTGAATAAGTCGCCGTAGAGTCTATTCCCTTTCCTTAAGCCCCTCTAGTTGGAGTGGCTTCAGGGAAAATCTTCCACCTCGCATTTCTCTCTAAGTGAATCTAGAGGAGCGAAAGTGGGCATGGTTCTTACCCTCTCGACACAGAATCGCTCACGGAATTTGAAGCGTCGTCGCCCCGGATTTGAGGAGAGTGTTGAATTTTTTTTTATATGAAAATATGTTCGTTCCTTTCCCATAGTTAGCCAATCTTAATGTGCTTTTGGATGAGATACCCCCCCATCAAAAGAAATATATGGATTCGTACTCATACGAAAATATTCCTATCAGATAATATGAGAGATTGGTCCATTATGTTTCGTAAAATAATATCTGTAGTCATTTACTACTCTTTACATGGGCACTCCAGTATCTCTCACGATTTTCTCGAATTTCATGCTGGAATTATGTCCCATTCATGAGTCATTCTGCTTTTCTCTCACAGGCCACGCAACAGGTTTATACCACGCCGACCGACCAGATCGGACGAATCGCGCCGACGAAAGATATTGTGTGAGCTTGTTCCACTAGAATGTATGCGCAGTGCAAGCGGCTACCCCTCCATTTCATCAGCGAACCGGATTAGAGGAAGATGTGGCTACTACCCTGGCTCCTCACTTGGTTCGTTTGGAGGGCGATGGGAACCATCACTACTCAACAATTCCTCGCCCCTCAGATCATGAACATGAAGATCACTTCGCCTTCTGTAGAACTTGTGGTTCGTACCGAGATTGAATGCGCCATGTCTTGCATGCAGTGAGTCGCCTACAACTTGTCTGTATGTAAACGAAATCGAAGTTGCTTGAAATGAAATATTTCAAGATTTTTCCAGTTTTAAGAGTTCCTCATGTGTGTCTTAGTCTGGAATGGACGGGAATGACTAAATTATAGAAACATAGAAGTTACCTTTCCATAGAATGACATTCTTTTTACAATATGCCATAGTGGGAGGTATTCGTTCCTTTATGTACTAGCGGCCGCTTTATGTCCGCTATTGTGGCCTTCTACCCGTACATATACTGTTTTGTCACTCCCCATCAACTTAGAATAGTCTTAGCCTGGTTCCCGCTGCCAAACTTTGATATACAGTTCATGATGGAACATATATGCACGAAAGATATGCTGAGGCACAGCATGCTACATCTGCCAATATGCGAATTTTCGCATATTGGCAGATGCAAGATACAGCCAAAACTAGTTCAACGTCAGTAAAGTAAAAAAAAAATGGAAGGAACCATGAAATATCAAGAAACAGGACACACATGGGAACGAAGCGTAAAGTTTATATCATAATGAACAAAATTAGTCCCGGTGAGTGAATATGACGAAATAAGAAGTAATTCTTTATTATCGTCCGTAAGGTGCAAGCATCAATTTCCCCCTGCTTCGGTCCGTCGATAACCTTAATATTCTGCGAATACTCTGAGCGAACACGCGAGTAGGCTACGTACAAGTGCCATACATGGATACTGGCTCCGTAAGTATTAATCCGACTTGATCCAATCTCTGTCCTTGAAGTTTGTTCATAGTCGTACCATGGGTAAGCTCGATAGGGAATTGCCGTTGGCAAAGAGGGAACGGTATGGTGACTTGGGTTGACGTGTCCAGTGAGGCAGAAATTGAACGCAGCCACGAAGCGCACCCGTGATCACCTGAACTACTATGGGTGTTCGAATGAAATGGGGACATTTAGTCTCCTACCTCATACTAAGAGTAACAGCCATTGCCCCCTTTACATTTAAACCCCTTAGTATTAATATATTTGTGGGCAGGTCGCTCACGATTATAGACGTGTCGATGGAAATGTCGTTCCGATCGTACGTCTCCGTACACGCATCAGGATATATCGAATTTCTACGTTGAAGGCGTGCGGAAAGAGACCCCGGGTATTGATATTGTTGAATAATTCAAACGGAAAGGTGGCCTGCCTATCGGTGTCATCACCACCATGATCGTTCCTCACAATTTTGGTACTGTGATGTGAGCACAATTCGCCTTCTAATCGGGACGACACGTCCTCATTGATTAAACTGGAATGTTTATTCCTGAGACACAGAATAAGCGGGTTTGCTTCACACTTCGGCATCGCAGACCATATGTCGTTGCCCAAATAGGTCGTTCACCATATTATCAGCAATATAATCGCCTGGTAAACCCACGATGAGCTCGTATGGATCGCCCTGTACACCTCACTGGATGTTTAGAAGCCGTAAGGACTATTATCAGTAATGTCAACAATTGCTGCACCAAAAGGAAGCAGAAGCGTTTGTGCTGTTGTACTGCCTAATAAATTGTGAGCGTTTTCATCTTCCCCATCAGCGGAAACTACAATGGGTTCGTATGGAATACCGTAACTTGATCATGATAACAACCTTGCCGAAGTTTGCCTTTCTTGGCTTCAAAATGAAAAGCCAGGCAGTGCTTAACAGAGATCATTCCGCATTCATAGGGTAGCGGTCATGCGAAACGGCTAGAATGACATTGGGCGTCCCAGCCAACGCAACTCGAGTATGGTTAAAGGTAAGTCGCGTACACGTGCTGCTCTCCGTGCAGGGTTAACAGCCTTATGTTGCTCTGCGATTAATGCACCTCTCCTCCCGGCTTTGATATCTTCAAATTTGCTCATAGGTCAGTGCAGACCTACGCAGCCTCGCCGCTACTCTTACGCGGGCGCATCTCATCCAGTTTATGTCCTGCAAAAAGCACAGTCTTGCAGGCAAAATCAGTTGCATGGACGAATCATGTAAACGCGCCTAGCCTATGAAATGGAAAGGACAAGCCTCGTAGGCCTATCGGCTTCCATGCCTATGATCCGGAAAAGCAAAGGCATATAGGCCAAGGACTACCTAGCCTATGTCCTTGAGGGGCAAATGCTTAACAGGCCAGAGGCTTCTCCTACAATGAATCTCCTTAGTGTATTCTAATATAGTGTTACGGAGGGAAAGTGGGAGACGGACGATGGAAGGCATGAGAGGACGAAATAAGCCAAAGAACGGCCGGGAATTGAAACCGGGCCTCCTGATTGCCGGTCAGGTGTGCTACCTTTACACCACCGAACCCCAGACATTCAGTCGAGTCTCTCGATGCCATCCTCATCCGTCACAATAGTATGGATATGTGTACTCGGGGCTGTTGGTTAATTACAATTCTTGAAAAAAAAATCTGAAGAAAGTCAACATCTTCAAAATATTTAACATGTAGGTATTACTTTTCCAAATGTGTAAAAATTTAGATAAAACAAGTTATTGTTTAAATTAAAAATTCGGATTGGTTTGAATCTAAAATTTAAGGGAAAAAATTTAAATGGACATATACAGTGAGGGACAAAATTGTTGCAATGTTCGACACCTTGCCAGTTTATGACTCATATCTCGACTATGACGTGTTCAATTTAGCTTAAATTTCAATCAATCATACTCCTACTTCCTGGCTTTCGATTGGCGCTAGTCACATATCAATTGGCCTCCTATGGTCTAAGTGGCAGTTGTTCAAAGCGAACGAGGCATTGGAACAGTTTTGTCCCTTTCACTCAGGCATACGAAAAAACGAATTTATTTTATACTTCATGTGCTTGCCTTTGGCCTTCAACACTGCCTGAACCCTTCTAGGCATGCATTCGATCAAACGCAAGCATGTTTGGACTGGAATGGCGTCCCACTCAGTCTTGACCCGCTGCCAGAGCTCGTGGATACTGACGGGCTCATTCTCGTACCTCGCCAGCCTCCGCTTCAAATGTTGCCAGAAGTGCTCTATTGGGTTGAGGTCTGGCGACTGTGCTGGCCATTCTAGGACTTCGATTCCATGGTCCTAGAACCATTGGCTAGCCAGCCGCGAGGTGTGTTTCGGACCATTGTCCTGCTGAAACACCACCTCTCCCACTTCGAGGCGGTAATGCGCCAGTGTCTGGAGCAATTTTTCCTCGAGGATGCTTGAGTAGAGCCTGGCATCCATTCTTCCTCGGATTTGACAGCCAAACCCGACTCCTTTCGCCGTCATGCAGCCCCAAAACATCAGGCCACCTCCACCATACTTGCGGGTCTCCCTCACGTGCCACTCTGCTAGGGCTTCGCTGGGCTGTTTCCATGTCCAATCACGCCCATCCGACCTCATGAGGTTGATTTTTGTCTCGTCTGACCAAATTATGCGTTTCCAGTCCAGTCCAGTGTTGGTGGCGGCGGGCGAATTCTAGCCGCTGTCGGATATGCCGGCGACTGGAGTTGCGGCTTCTTTCGCTTGGTTGTTGCCCTCAGTCCAGGTTCTTTCAGAGCTCTGCGAACGGTTTTGGCACTGACTATCGATAAGTTAGCTACTGGGGCCGGGCAATCCGATGTCTCTGGGTGCGTCGGACCCCGTCATGTTACATCCAGGCCTATCTGTCGGCTTGCCACCGGCTATAGGGTACTCTCGGCACGATGCCCCAAGGGCAGACCAGGAGCGGAACCGAACGGTAAACGACCTTGGCAACGGACTCTGATCATCGGGACTTGGAACGTGCTAACACTCAGTGGTAAGTAGCCTGAACTCATGGAGGAGACGACTAGATATAATTGGCTTGGCCTCAACCAAGAGGATAGGCACCGGTTCCATTTCCCTAGACAACGGATGGACCCTCTACCGGAGCGGAGTCGACTCGACCGTGTTAGCTCTGGCTGGAGTAGGGATACCCATTATTCCCCAACTGGTCGAAAGCGTCATCGAATGGAACCCAGTCAGCGAGCGTGTCTCTCTGATCCGCCTCAGACTGGAGCAAGTCGGAGTGTTGGCCGTCGTTCAGGTCTACAGGCCGAACTGCGAGTCAGATTACGATGCATTTTTGGAGGAGGTGGATGGAACCTTAGAAAGGATTCCGAACGGCGACCGCGTCGTGTTGATGGGGGACTTCATTGCACGAGTTGGGAGAGACGATGCTACATGGAGTGGTGTGATCGGTCGATTTGGGGAAGCCACGCCGAACGGGAATGGCAGAAAGTTGCTGGACTTCTGTGGTGGCAATGGCCTGACCGTCACCAACACCTTCTTCCAGCACAAAGATATCCACAAGTTTACCTGGCACAGGGAGTCTGATAGTCGGACTGGTACTGCGTGCCAGCAATCGCTGATTGATTACGTGATCGTTTCGGCGGACTTGTGGGGCCTTGTGACGGATACGAGGGTGTGGCGTGGGACAGAACTGAGCACCGATCGTCATCTAGTGGTCAGCAAACTTCGGATACGAGCGAATCTCAGAACGAGGCAGAGAACCGCACGCGTTGAAAGACGAGTGAGGTGGGAAGCCCTTCGCGATGAGGACTTCGCGATGAATCACTCCACCTCGTACAAGGTGGAGTGATTACGTCGCTCGGCGTTGTCACGAGAGGCTCGGCATCCCACCAGCTGAGATTGAGTCTGTTGCCCAGGATCGAGATCACTGGATGACGCTCATGGGGATGCTCGAACCGGGACCAATTAAATTGGGAAAAGCGGCCAAGAAAATGTATGTATGTATGTATGTCAATTTTACCCCTCAACCTACTGACGGAGGTATAGGCTTCTAGTGCTTTTATAGTGGAACGGACATCCCGGATGTGATTGCGTCGCATGCCCAGAATCTCAACTCTCTCCAGCAGGGCTAGTTCGAACTTACTCAGAGGCATAAGTGGGCTTGCGGGTCTGTCGGATCTGCCCGACACCGTCCGCAAGAGCTGCTCACGGAGTATCGGGTTTAGCTATGTCGGGTGGTTTTGGGTCGGGTCCAGGCCGAGATTAGATTCGAGCCTGTCGGGCAGAGTGAGGAAAAGCCGACCCGTACAGGAAAGTCAGAGAGAAAAACCTCGGATAGACTACGCAGAGCGTTTCAGACGGACGGACACTTGCCGATTAATACAGGGTGGCCCAGAAGTAATAGGGCAGTTAGTGGTACAATCAGTAATCGCTACAATTTTATTTGCAACCTTTATTCGAAATTAAAATAAAAATCAATTAATAATCAAAATAATAATTTTAAAAAATTATGAAATTATAAAATATTAATAAAATTGTAGCGACTGCTGATTGTACCACTAACTGCCCTCTTACTTCTAGGCCACCCTGTATATAATTTTTTTTTGGAGGGAAAGGGACAAGGAGATTTTCCCCTTCATATAGCGATTTTGTGTGGCTAAGCCCAATCCACCTACGGACACTTGGACCAATGGCATCTCTATGAACACACATGTAGCCTTAGGAAGAGTTTGAAAAAGGGGCTTCCTTAGAGTCCTCTTGCCCAATTATAGATATGCATGAAAGGACTAAACTCTCCATGCATAATCTACATAATTATGTAGATTATGCTTATGATTATGATTTACATAATCTACGAAGAACGAATGCATTAAAAAGCTTAAATAATGAGCCCATGTGTCCAGTATTATATATATTTGGAGATTTATGTGAAAAAAGAAATGTGTCGATCATAGAAAGGAATTAAATTCCCAACATGAACACTTAATGAAGCCCTGTGAATTTTTCCCTGGTGATCCTCAGTCATATGACGTCGCCATGAATATTTTCTGAAACAACTTTATTATCAAGGAGCGAGCTTCGTAGACGTGAGAATTGTCAAACCCATTAACCAAGGAGTTTGACTGCTTCATTAAGGTTGAGCTTCGAAAACGGATGCTTTAAATGTAATATTAATATTCTATTATAGAGCCCCAAAAGAGCAAGTTTGTTTGTGCGAAGGTCAAGCAAATTCGTAAGTATTCATATAGTTATTTGTAAATAATTCACTATTCTGATCTTCTGTATGTTCAATCACAAAGAGAATCTTATTCATTGAATCAGAAACCTAATGGCAAAATAAAGATTCCGAACATGTTCCTACCAATCATGAAAAAAACGGACCATTCAATTCATATTCTGGGCAGAAGCAATATCACACTAATTTGGAAACAGTTTGGAGTAAGTTCACTTCTAAACTATAGGATTTTGAGTGCTATCGCAAAAATATGGAAGTTGAACAATGAAGCACACAAAAGAAAAGCATATTCATGGATTTCCATCAACAATGAGGAAACAATCCCTTTCAATTGGATACTGGAAAATTCACCGGCGAAGTACCTCCATCAGCAGCTGCAGCAGCCCCATCAACTAGAGACTCATCGGATATCCCATCGACAGGCCGGAAAATTTCTGCAGTTGCAAGTTCCCAGCAGATACAGGGCTACAAGATATTCCTAAAGGCACCCCAATATACTCATTCCTGGTTCAGAAGTGGAAAATATGAAGTCCTGCATGCAATAAAATGCTCTAAAACACCTACCTCGCATACCGGTGATGGTCATGCTTTTTCTACAGCCAGAGTACATCTCTGCAGCAGAAACGTTGAGGATCCTATTGGCATCGATGTCGAAGGTCACCTCGATCTGTGGGTAGCCTTGAGGAAGAGGTCGGATGCCAGATAGCTCGAATCTTCCGAGTAGGTTCTGCAAGGAAGATGGTACAGGGTCGTTCATTTAATTCGCAGACGTTAGTAATCGCCCAATATGACTAGGTTGGAAACCCTGCAGGGAAGGTTGATGCAATAGGAAACCGACATTGTACAGCTGCGTGTACAAGGTGACCCGCCCTCATAGTCGAGCACTGAACACGATTTTGTGATGGTGTTCAAGGTGTCTTTGTCGTTCGTGAAAATCGGCGGATACTTTTACGGGAATTGGCACGAGAACTACCAGTCTCAGTAGGCAGTGGTCATGCTAGAACAGCGTTCTGGGGAGGAAGACCCTATCTGGTGATGTGGATGCTGTGGGGTGTCCAGGAAGTGGGTTGTCAGCGATTCTGTCGCTAACGACCCTCCAAAAACCGCTCATGCCACTTGAGCTCCATTCTTCGTTCAAGAAATTCGTTTCCATATGCTTGACTCATGTCTACAAATGTTTCCAACTCACTCAAACCACGCCGAATACAACAGCGGAGAACATATCCCTGTTCCGTTTGAAGGGTATCTTCCACGCCGATGAATATTCGTACGCTCTCATGAAAACGCGTTCAATGCTTGACTGTGTGGGTGGATAACCTTGTACACGGAGCTGTACAATGTCGACCCCCTATTGCATCAGCCTTCCCTGCAGGGTTACCAACCTTGGCATATTGGGTGATTATCAGCACCAGTTCGCGAATGAAATGAACGAGTCTTGTATTTCTCAATTCCATGCATGTCAAAAGACAAGAACGAAACTAGGTCTATACCATTAAACTTTCGGTAGAAAGTTTCCGAAAGGGACAGAAGTTGGGGTTGGGGTTGGATCTGGAGGTGGAGTGGAGGGTAAAAGATGCTTTGAGTGATTGCAATCCGGATCCGGATAATTCGTCCAAAAGAAACTTAATCCTCGACTTATTGGACCAATTACGCTATGAGGAATAATCCCAGGTCTTCGAGATATCGCGTCGAAGACATGTAACGGTAGTCCAATCGAAGGCCTTTTCAGTCTCTCATGACCCTATGAAGAGAGTACGTGTAACGTTAGACCGATTGGAAGTCTACTTCGGGAATCCCAGGTCTTCGAGATATCGCATCGAAGACATGTAACGGTAGTCCAATCGAAGGCCTTTTCAGTCTCTCATGACCCTATGAAGAGAGTACGTGTAACGTTAGACCGATTGGAAGTCTACTTCGGGTTTCATGAACCATTTCAATGCGAACGAGGAACACTAGGCCTATCTATCTCGACGACAGTTCTTCGAGCTGTCTCGACGAGTTCTGAGGAGAAGATGCCTCTAGGAAGCATTGAATACAGCCTGGACGCCATCCTGTTAATTCAGGGATGTCCGGGTAAGATATATTCACATTCCACCAGATCGATCGGCCACTGCCGGCCACCATTTCAATCTCGGCTCGTCTCACGAACTCAGCACAAAATTGTCTCATACATTTAAAACAGAAGATCCAGACGAAGTCCAAAGAAGTCATGACTATGAGATAACTCCGGTACGATATTCGGCAACATTGTAGGACGGGACTGGAGCCATCACGCTGAGCCTAAATTAACAACAGAAAATTTAATTATTTTAATTTCGAAATGATGCACTGGAAGCAACCATAAGGACACTTTTCGTCATCTACAAGTCAATACCCATTCGGCACAACAATGCTGTGTCAATGTTGAAATAAGGTTGACTTTTCAACGTAATATGTTGCCACGATGTTGCCACAATGTTGAAATGAAACATAGCTCAACATACCTCGTAGAAAAGTTGATGCGGTGCGACGTTGTGTCAATGTTGAATTTTCAACGTAAGGGCATTATAGTACCTCCTCCCTATTCCAGGGTCTGAATGAGCTTTGATTATCAGATGAAATTGTATATGGACTCGATATCTCCATAGATGGTTCCCAAGTGGTATGATACTAGCAGTACTCTACCGAATACAACATCCCACGTAAAGGACCCTCAGAGTTTTATTTCCTCTACTGAATGAGAATTCACATTGAGTACTTGCAAGACTCAATCTCTCAGTCCAGTAGAGGAAAGCAACCTCGCGGGCATGGTTTTTATACTCTATCCATCATGGATGAGTCTATGTAAGGGCGCGTGCCATGTGGAGATTTAGGAAAATTGAGCGTGTGTTCTCGGACCCTTTAGCCAGAAGTACTTTGGGTCTCCTTCTGCCTGATTACCTCCTTAAACATGTCTATCTAGGAATTCCTATACCTTCTCAGAATGGCAGAGAGGAGAGAGGAATGGAGAGCTGCGACAAACCAATCTAAGGATTGATGACTTGATGATGATGAAGGGGTTGAATAAAAGTAATAGGCGCTACCGCGCCTATTGATAGATCAATTTAGGTCAGGAGTGTCCAACTCAATTTGGCGGGGATCAGAGGATTTGGTTCAGGTGTGTTTAGGAACTCACTATCGAATCTCATACCACATACACCGCATTTTTAATGCGAACAAGTGAAAAATGCAGCAATTTTCCAAAATCAACTGTTGAAGAGGAATTTGCCCGCAGGAGAAAATGAATTGGCGATTCGGATCCGGCGCGCGGGCCGCCAGTCGGACACCCTTGGCTTAGGTAGTCATTCAAGGCAGGTTTCAACAATCATTAGGCCAGCTCATATTGACCCTTTGGGAAAAGGTTGCTATTCCATTCCGTGTGTGACTTCTTTCTTTTCCTTTTCCCCCATCTGTCTAGTTGTCATAGAAACCAGAATAATGTTGTTCTCGAGCCAAATCACATGTGTAACCTTTTGCATGGGTCAAGGTATCAATCACTAGCTAAAGCTACCAGTTCTCTCCCCGCCCTTGCAGATGACGAATCCATTTATTTGATAGCCGAAAGAGAGCTGTGTGAACGGGATTGTGCTTTCCCCTATCTCCGCGCGATGCGGACGAGCAAGCCATCGATTAGTTACTTCAGCATTTTGGGACTATTCACGTAGGCCCATGATGAACGAACGAGTTCTTCTTTTGAGAAAGAAGGAGCGTGGTTTTAGTAAAACAGAGGAAAACCCAGTACTGTGGCCCGTGGCATGACAGATATGTATTGGATTGGCACTCCATCATTGCTGCCCCAACAAAAACAGGACACTCAACCGAGCTACGCTTATTTCAATGATGACTCACATTTTGTTTGGTGGTGGTCCCCTCTCCCTCATAGACTTGAATGAGTACATCAGTCTGGCTATCAGAAGTAGTGGTGAAGGTTTGGGCCTGCTTAGTGGGGATCTCAGTATTGCGCTTGATGAGAGGAGTCATCATTCCTCCAGCTGTCTCAATCCCCAGGGACAACGGAGTCACGTCAAGCACCAACAAGTCCTTCGTCATTTTATGCTTGTCCCCTTGTAAGATGGCAGCCTACATAGGGAGTGGGAACGAAAGCAGCTCTTAGTTGGTGGAAGTATGAATATGACTCAATTGATGTGTTAACTACAGTCAACTCTCGTTATACCGCCACTCAATATAGCGCCACCCTTGCTTATCGCCAACCTCTTCTACTTGACAGATCACCCCATACCGTATATTATGTCCTATATTAATAAAGCTATATCGCGGTGAGAGCAATATCGCGGTTTTAGCCGCTACTGGTTGTCACCGCGATATAGCTCCCAACTGACGTAAGTATTCACGAGTCTTCATCAACGTTGGTGATGCGAAGTCAAATTCGAGTCAGGTTCAGCCATGAGTTTCAACCTCATTACCTCTTACTCGAGGTAACACCATAACGTGGGGAAACTGGAGAAGTTACAGTAACCTCAAGGAAAACTCACGTTACAGAATGGCTGTAGGGGGTAGGTTAAGGGTAGAATATGTAGTGGTTGGGTCTTTAGTCGATATCTTTCAAAAGGTTAGAGGCATTCAAGGACAAAGGCAAAGGCAACATGGCAAAGGCAACATGCGCTGGTGGTCAAAAGTATTGCTTTATTCGGAATTTTAAAACTCGCTTGACTCGCACCTGATATTTATTTAGGTGTTATCTTTCTGATATTAGTTAATGGAGAAATCACACAGCTGCACAATAGGTGTCAATCCAATATGTATTAGCATGCACGTATGAATGTAAACGTATTTATGTAATATTTTATTCTTCCACAAATTTTCTTCATCACATGGTTTCATGAAATAAAGTGACATTGGCATCTATTACAAGCAACTATTTTCAATTATAATCGGGTAGCAACCTGTCTCATATTCTTCAGATATTACCCTTTACATTCGGAAATAATGCTGAAGATGTAACTGATATCATCAGGTGATGTATAGGTTTATCATTGCATTATCTGTTCAGGAAGTGTAGAATTCCTGATGGTGCAATCATTTTGCCACCACTATACTGTTATGGAGCGAAGAAGTATTTACCATTCTGCCAAAAAATATTTATCTTTGAGAAGTTGACATATCTCAGATGGAGAGGAACCGACTGAAGGGTGACGCTAGGTGTCAAAGGGGAGGCATGAACGACGCTTCACACTGAAACCTTGAACCTATACAGAAAATGCAAGTTCGTGGCCTTCTTAATTGCTTACTAGAATAGCAGCGCCGTAGGCGACGGCTTTGTTAGGATTGACGCTCCTGTTCAATTCTTTGCCATTGAAGAAATCCACCAAGGTCTTTTGGATTTTTGGAATGCGAGTAGAGCCACCCACAAGAACAATCTCATCGATAGAGGCCTTGTCCAGCTTGGCATCTAGCAGAGCCTACAGAGAATCCAAGTACAGTCATGGCCATCGTTAAATTCATTCAGGATCGTTCAGTTAGTTACCTTCTGCACTGGTTCCAGTATGTTGCAGAATAAATCGTCGTTCATCTTCTCAAATTCGTCACGGGTGATAGTGGCTTGGAAATCAATGNGAATAAAAGTAATAGGCGCTACCGCGCCTATTGATAGATCAATTTAGGTCAGGAGTGTCCAACTCAATTTGGCGGGGATCAGAGGATTTGGTTCAGGTGTGTTTAGGAACTCACTATCGAATCTCATACCACATACACCGCATTTTTAATGCGAACAAGTGAAAAATGCAGCAATTTTCCAAAATCAACTGTTGAAGAGGAATTTGCCCGCAGGAGAAAATGAATTGGCGATTCGGATCCGGCGCGCGGGCCGCCAGTCGGACACCCTTGGCTTAGGTAGTCATTCAAGGCAGGTTTCAACAATCATTAGGCCAGCTCATATTGACCCTTTGGGAAAAGGTTGCTATTCCATTCCGTGTGTGACTTCTTTCTTTTCCTTTTCCCCCATCTGTCTAGTTGTCATAGAAACCAGAATAATGTTGTTCTCGAGCCAAATCACATGTGTAACCTTTTGCATGGGTCAAGGTATCAATCACTAGCTAAAGCTACCAGTTCTCTCCCCGCCCTTGCAGATGACGAATCCATTTATTTGATAGCCGAAAGAGAGCTGTGTGAACGGGATTGTGCTTTCCCCTATCTCCGCGCGATGCGGACGAGCAAGCCATCGATTAGTTACTTCAGCATTTTGGGACTATTCACGTAGGCCCATGATGAACGAACGAGTTCTTCTTTTGAGAAAGAAGGAGCGTGGTTTTAGTAAAACAGAGGAAAACCCAGTACTGTGGCCCGTGGCATGACAGATATGTATTGGATTGGCACTCCATCATTGCTGCCCCAACAAAAACAGGACACTCAACCGAGCTACGCTTATTTCAATGATGACTCACATTTTGTTTGGTGGTGGTCCCCTCTCCCTCATAGACTTGAATGAGTACATCAGTCTGGCTATCAGAAGTAGTGGTGAAGGTTTGGGCCTGCTTAGTGGGGATCTCAGTATTGCGCTTGATGAGAGGAGTCATCATTCCTCCAGCTGTCTCAATCCCCAGGGACAACGGAGTCACGTCAAGCACCAACAAGTCCTTCGTCATTTTATGCTTGTCCCCTTGTAAGATGGCAGCCTACATAGGGAGTGGGAACGAAAGCAGCTCTTAGTTGGTGGAAGTATGAATATGACTCAATTGATGTGTTAACTACAGTCAACTCTCGTTATACCGCCACTCAATATAGCGCCACCCTTGCTTATCGCCAACCTCTTCTACTTGACAGATCACCCCATAGGCATATAATACAGGATATAATTATTTCGATATAGCGCCACTCTCGTTATAGCGCCAAAATCGGCGATGACCAACAGTGGCGCTATATCGAGGGTTGACTGCATTCATAAGTGCTCAGAAGTAGTTGATTGGTGATGGGAAGTCAAATTCGAGTCAGGTTCAGCCATGAGTTTCAACCTCATTACCTCTTACTCGAGGTAACACCATAACGTGGGGAAACTGGAGAAGTTACAGTAACCTCAAGGAAAACTCACGATACAGAATAGCTGTAGGGGGTAGGTTAAGGGTAGAATATGTAGTGGTTGGGTCTTTAGTCGCTATCTTTCAAAAGGTTAGAGGCATTCAAGGACAAAGGCAAAGGCAACATGGCAAAGGCAACATGAGCTGGTGGTCAAAAGTATTGCTTTATTCGGAATTTTAAAACTCGCTTGACTTGCACCTGATATCCAAATTAGGTGTTATCTTTTTGATATTAGTTGATGGAGAAATCACACAGCTGCACAATAAGTGTCAATCCAATATGTATGCATATCCAATATGTATGTATGTATGCATGCACGTATGAATGTAAACGTATTTATGTAATATTTTATTCTTCCTCAAATTTTCTTCATCACATGGTTTCATGAAATAAAGTGACATTGGCATCTATTACAAGCGACTATTCTAAATTATAATCGGTTAGCAACTGTCTCATATTCTTCAGATATTACCCTTTCCATTCGGAAATAATGCTGAAGAAGTAACTGATATCATCAGTTGATGTATAGGTTTATCATTGCATTAGCTGTTCAGGAAGTGTAGAATTCCTGATGGTGCAATCATGTTGCCACCACTATACTGTTATGGAGCGAAGAAGTATTTACCATTCCGCCAAAAAATATTTATCTTTGAGAAGTTGACATGTCTCAGATGGAGAGGAACTGACTGAAGGGTGACGCTAGGTGTCAAAGGGGAGGCATGAACGACCCTTCACACTTTGAAACCTTGAAGGTGTACAGAAAATGCAAGTTCGTGGCCTTCTTAATTGCTTACTTGAATAGCAGCGCCGTAGGCGACGGCTTCGTCTCCTAACTGCGAGGACAAGTTAAGAAACGGTAACTTCTTTAGGTGGTTCCAGAAAACCTAAAAACCTTACGCTCATCTCGGTGGGTGTTCTTGTTAGAGTAGCTATCTCCGGAACAGGTCGAACCGTTCTAGCAGAGCCTACAGAGAATCCAAGTACAGTCATGGCCATCGTTAAATTCATTCAGGATCGTTCAGTTAGTTACCTTCTGCACTGGTTCCAGTATGTTGCAGAATAAATCGTCGTTCATCTTCTCAAATTCGTCACGGGTGATAGTGGCTTGGAAATCAATGCCTTCGAGCAAAGAATCTATATATATTTGTCCCTTTGCAGATGTAGACAGATTCCTCTTTGCTTTTTCGCAAGCAGCGCGCAAACGAGAAACGGCTCGCTCGTTCTTATCAATGTTTTTCTTGAACTTTCGCTCGAACTCCTGAGGAAACACAGACATTCACGAATCTAAAAAGGGAAACAACTCTCTCTCACGATGAATGACTACTCACACGAACAAAGTGGTTGACCATTCTGTTATCGAAATCTTCGCCACCCAGGTGAGTATCACCAGAGGTGGACTTTACTTGAAAGATCCCATCTTGAATAGTCAGGATGGTTGCATCTAACGTGCCACCACCGAGATCAAAGACGAGGACGTTGGTCTCTGTTTCAAATTTTCTACCAAGACCATAACCAATGGCAGCTGCTGTTGGTTCACACATTACACGCAGGACGTTCAATCCTGCCATCTTCCCTGCTTGCTCAGTAGCTAGTCGCTGAGAAGAAGTGAAGTAGGCAGGCATTGTCACCACAGCATCTCTCACCGGCTTTCCCAGATATTCCTCTGCAATTTCCTTCAGTTTTTCCAACATCATGGAACTGATCTCCTCAGGGGAGAAAGCTTTCATTTCCCCCTTGTATTTAACCTACAAGCATAATTTACAGTTAGACGTCTCCATTGTCATCTATTGAAAATACGCCTGTATTGCGATTAGGATACAATTTAAACTCACTTCAATCTTGGGTTTTCCATTATCATTGATGACAGTGAAGGGCCAATGCTTCATGTCATTCTGTATTGAAGGATCATCAAATCTTCTTCCAATGAGCCTTTTGACACCTGGAAAGAGATAATCTGACATGAGCCCCACTCTGATCCTTTCAGTCGCATGATCGTTTTCATCACTGTCAGGATGAGCTGATTTTTGCCATGTTAAACCATTTAGCTACGATTAGCCTTTTTTTGACTAATTAATGCAAAGTTCAAAATTTATCCTAGGAATAAATAACCCTACGAGGCCAACCTTTTTTGACCGCACATAAGTGAGTTTCTGGTCTAACCCAGAAGCTGTAGTTTGACGACCAATGTACTGTGTGTTTCAATGTGTTACGATTGTTTTCACATGCAAAATTAACGAAGTAATTGTTTTCCTAAAACTCATTTGTCGTCCTAAAAGGGATGCGGCAGATAAATTAGTCTGTACATGAGAGGGGGAGGGAGAGGCAGTGGCGACTTCAGGCTGGGAGCATGCTGGGCGTATCTGATCTTTTCAATCAAGGAGGACTCCTCGAAAAGGTTTATTCCCAAATCCATTTTTCCCCTGAAATACATTTTCAATGAAGGAGTCCTCCCCGATCGGAAATTGACTTTTAAAGTAATTTCTTGGAAGGAATTATCCCCGCCCGACACTTTTCGCCAGTGATTCTTCATAAAATTATGAAACCGATACTCAATGTCAACCATCATTATTCATCCTTTTCAGAATCAGTACTCAACAAGGAAAGCAAATCTATGACATCATCAGTCCTGCAGATACTTCAAACACCTCTCTCTATGCATCTCACCCATTCACCTACCGAAATGAACATCCGAAACGAAAATTATGCAAAACACCTTAAACAAAGCTACTTCGACCTATTTATTCTACCTATTCGACCTATACTTCTCCATATCGCTGGACCAAGGTTTTTATTCACAGGTTCATGTTGCAATATTTCTTACTAGCAGGTATCCATGAAACATTCACGTCTTCGAATTTAAGGTAATGGATTTCTCTTTCAAAAAATTTAATGAAACACACAGCTTGAATTTTCAACGCCCATATTTCGAATCAATAATATTGCGTGCGCCCCGCTATTACCCCCCCCCCCCACGCCCCCTCCCTTAAACCAATCTTAGAATTACCCTATATACCAAAATACAGGTTTAGTTCTATAACATTCAAATGGGACAATTTGTACGAATTCAAAACTTTCGTGTATTAAATGAAGGAGGGAAGATGCTTCCCATCCCCATAGATCTCAAATTTCCCTTTTTAGTCCCCGAGTTTAACTCTATTGGACTGGCGGATCGGACCGACAGCTCAGTCTGGAATCAAGTTTCCTGCTAGGTGCAGGAGAATATGCTATCAGAAGGATTATTTGTGAAAAAAAGAGCACCTCGTTCCATCAGCGCTCGACGCCATAACGTCATTAAATGACGTCACCCTCGGGCAAGCAGCAGGCAGCGAAACGCGGTGAACTATGAAAACGTGACAGGCTCACACGAACGTGACGTCATGGGAAAACTGGATGGGTCAGCAGCGCTGCTTAGAAAGAGGACGAAGCCAGAGACCCCGAGCTCTAAACTCAGAGGCATAAGTAGGCTGTGGGTTGGCCCGATCGGCCCGACATGATCCGCGGGAGGGGGGTCCATAAAGTTCGGTCCGGCAATGGAAAGTTCATCCGCGCAAGTCTCAAGTAGACATACAGGAAGACGCAACCTGTGGAGCATGGGAATGGAGATCAGCTCTATCAGGCAGACCCGACCGGCGCATCGGTTGGCAATCACGTTTCATGTTTGGTGCAGGCGAATACGCTAGAATACACTAAGAGGAGTCTTTTTCTCGAGCCGTTAACAGTTTCTGGCAATAAGGACGCCTCTTTCCGTCAGTACTCGATGCGATCACGTCATTAAATGACGTTACTCTCGGGCATGGAACAACCACTGGAATGTAGTGAGCTATGAGAGTACGGAACAGGCCAGCACCAATGCGACGTTATGGGACGTCAGGTGGAAGCCTCAGCAGAGTCGGTAGAGCCGCTCAGAAAAAAGACGAACCCAGAGACCACGAGTTCCGAAGCTTAGAGGCCTAAGCAGGCTGCGGTCCGGACCGATCGGTCCGACACGATTCGCGGGTCGGACTCAAAAGTTCGGTCGGCGTTTGAGCTCCGGATTCGAATCGGCCCAATCGAGTCGGGTCGGGTCTGGATTAGAGGCCTAAGCAGGCTGCGGTCCGGACCGATCGGCCCGACACGATTCGCGGGTCGGACTCAAAAGTTCGGTCGGCGTTTGAGCTCCGGATTCGAATCGGCCCAATCGAGTCGGGTCGGGTCTGGGAAAGTCGACCCCTGCAGGCCTCCGACGGACAGGAGTACTTCGGCTATTATATAGATGCCTTTGGAGCGGAGCGCCTCCAGGAAGAAGTCGGGCAATCTTCACTTCATTCAAGCTCTATTCCCTGAGAATAAAACTGATGGACTTGAAGAGCTTGAGATGGCTTCCCCTACCCTGACGTGTCAGGTAATTTATTGTAATGCTTCAAACATGTCCTCCAAGTAATTAAAGAGTTCTCTGCACTATTGAGGCATATCATCGTGAAAGTCTTCAACTGCCTATGGGACTTCGTAGGGAGGCAAAAAACTCAACGCTGCTAAAACCCTCAGCTTTTATTGCAGAAAAGGATCCTAATTGAGGCAATTCACCAGCTGCCAAGATAGTATTTTTTCTCTCATAACAATTGCTGCTGCTGGAAAAGAATACATGAAGGTGGACCTCTGAGAAATGAAAGGAAATCATTATGAAAATTCAGTCGGGATTTTTCCCCTTCGGGAAAGTGACCGCCAGGGAATAGTCATTCGAGAAGGTCTCCTTTTAAAGAGAAAACCCTCTTGGGATAAGACCGTTAAAAAAAAAGTATCTCTGGGAAAATTTCTTTCAAAGAATAAACCGTTCTGGAAATTTAATTTCAAGGAAGAGTCTGTGAATCATGCTTGGTGAGGTGTTGTCGACTGATGACTGATACGATAGAGGAAGAGAAGAGGAGGAACGCCTCATTCTACCGTCTTGCTTATGTTCAAATTTATGTCTGCTGTATTTACGAATGTGATCGGCAGCTCCTAATTAGAGGAGGAAATAAAACACTTCATTAGGGAATGTATGTTTCCATTCACTCACCAAAGATAGTGTTGGTAGGATTCCTGGGAATTTGATTCTTGGCATCATCTCCAATCAGAGCACATGTGTCCGTGAATGCAACGTAGGAGGGTGTTGTTAATTCTCCTTTGTCATTGCGGATTATTTTCACTTCTCCCTGCTGGAATACTCCAACACAGGAGTACGTAGTTCCCAGATCGATACCAATAGGGGGAGCTTGGCCAGTTGAGGACGTGAATTTAAACTGCAAGTGAAAATTAGGTTCTTGAAGATGAGAGATTGATTGGAATTGCATCAGAAGCACCCTTGGGTAAAACAAGAGACTGCATTTTAAGGGATTATGTGTAGAGAAAAGTAGACTCTCTAAATGGAAATTTCACTTCACAAATACTGTAAAGTACCCCGCGAGATTGGGGATTGGAGCCAACTGAGGCCCTTTTCATTTAATTCCAGTGTTCATTCACGACTCTTTGAGGGCCTTGCGTTCTTCAAAACCCTTTAATGTCATTCAGGGTGGACGTGGTCAACGCCCATTTTGGCACTTTCAAGTGCATTATGCCATGAACGAAGGATACCTAAAGAAGTTCTTTGCATTGTCAAACCAGGATAACATTTACCAGCGCTGGAGGTTATGGTAAATGTGATCCCGGCATCACCTAGTACCCTTGCACCGAAGACCCTTCTTGACAACTATAGTGCCTTTTACGTACGTTTAGATAAGAGTATACTTAAGTTTATAATGTAACCACTTTTTAGGATTTAATTTTTTCGAATGGTTTTCCCTAATCAGGAGGCTTTTAGGAATCAGCCCCATTTATGAATGGTATCTTTCCATTTCCAAAAAATGTATTCGTTTAGACAGAATGTAGGCGTGTGGGACATGATGAAAAAATCCTGGCAGCAGCAGCAGAGAAAATGCTGTGTATCAGTATACAATGGCATTCATCCCTATCAGTAGCATAACGCGACTTCAGCAAAAATTACCGAAGGATTACACTTTTTACGCATGAAACGTGTTCCACGAACGTTTGAGGAAGTCACTTGAGGTCATGGCAATGTTCCTCTGAATCTATCACTTGTCACCTCTGTGGCGATATATCTTTGATAAAAGTGGGAAACACTAAATCTCGCTTATGGAATATTTGAGTTTCATTTCTATTTTCACCCCCTCCCTGAGTAACCTATCCCTGCGGATTTTCGGGGAAGATAATCCCACCAAAAGAAATACCACGGATATTGACTTCTAGATAATGAAAAGTGACTACTTTTCTGTTATTTGCGACGCACCATTTCGCTATGAAAAAGGAAATTATACGAAGTACATTTAGGGCGCGTGTGGGCTCCAGCTTCAATCCCCCATTGTTACCCGATATTGTGCTGGGGTTACGTTGGATTCACGATTGTTTCTGCTTTTTGATTCGGTGCCTGGATCTTCAGATTTTTAACATATGGTGCATCTTTGTGCTGAGTTCTGGGATGAGGTGAAACTGAAACCGTAGTTAGTGATTGTCAATCCATTGGGTGGGATATCTCCACAGATACCTTCCAGATGGTTCTAGAAACTCCAGATAGGGTTAATTTTACACGTCCTCTCTGAAATGGTTCATGAAACTCTAAAATGCTCCATTAACTGTCAAACGTTATATGTCCCCTCTGGAATAATTCCGGAAAGTCAGTCAGAAAAATTCATAACCGGTCAAAAGTTACACGTTCTCACGACGGTGTCGCGAAAATCCCGATATTAACTCCTATATGATTAATGAAACCCTTGACTTGAGGATTAAGACTCCGCAACGAAAGAAGTCTGTTCAAGACCTGACCTGAAGACAGTCCGTTGGTTAGGCTTAGTTCTAACGTTAGTGACTTCCGTAGATAAGAGGGGAGAGGGAGGAAGTTGAAGAAAGGGGAGAGCCTTTGAAAAATGGTCTTCACACTGCTTCATCCGCTTCTGATAAAGAGCTCTGATCGGAACGAAAAAAACTAAATCTCTTCCGGCATCATACCTTCACAATGACGGAGCAGAAGTCGCACGCTCTATGGTGGGGTGCGTAAAATACCTGAGAGTACTAAACCTGAGGTACCTGAGGATACCAAAAATCACTCACCGTCCGCCTCCTCGTTTTGACTGGATCACTCTGTTTGCTGTCCTGTGAATTCCCCAATATCCAATTGCTTTGAACCTATGAAATAGGAGATTCCATTCAAAGTTTTGCTACTAGGATGCATCTGTTCATAAAAGGGGAAATTGTTCTGACTACTAAGTCCAAGGTTACTCAAATTATGGATTTATAGAGCCTTTGGAGCAGCGACGGAAGGTTGTTGCGTAAGCGCTCTTAAGGTTGCAGTTCACAGGCCGCTACTTCTTCAAAAATCCATCTAGACGGTGCGCGAGTAGAGGTGACAGCGAAAGTAGAGTAGAAACACGATCCTTTGGTTCTGAAATTGGTTGTGTGTTTGAAAAATTGGGGTTAATTCGACACATCATAATGAGCGGGGGAAGAGAAGAGAAATAGGTCTCCCTATGTTCCTTTCCCCCTTCTTGCAAATTCTACCTCTTTGGCCGTGCGAGACGAGCAAGTGAGGTGCATGTAGAGGGGTGACCGCTTGACTCGCCGAAACTGCTGAGCGGCTGAATGTTAAGTGGCTGACGACTTGGGCGGCTAACAAGTTGAGCAGCTTAAAAGACTTAGTTATAATTGGCTAACAAGTTGAGCTTTCGAATTAAAGAACTTTACATATGACCGGAGTAGAACTCAGGTATTCAATTGACTGACTTAATGAAACGTTGCAAACCGTTTTTGCTTTGTATATAGTAGCCGAATTTGTCAACACCTGGAATACATTTTTTTATTACAATAATTAAGCATGATAGATTTATGTGTTCCTAAGGATGAGGTGAAAAGAAACATTGATGTCATTCAAATTCTTGTAGAAAAGGTATTTTTTTGTCAAGTCATCGTTCAGCTGAAACATATCAAAAATCATAATTATGAGCAATACTCGTCAAGTACTCGAGAAATTCGGCACCCTTGTACCCAGAAACGACAATTTTCACTCTCCCGTTCAACAGGCGATATTTCTTCTGGGGCATTGGAAGCTGATGCCCAGCCCCAAGGCACTCCGATAGAGCTGCTACAGAAACTTCTTCTCGTTGAAGCTTCAGAGCCAGGGCTCGCACCGAAAGATGGACTTTGTTCACCGAGCCTCTGAAGGTGTTGTGCGATCCCTCCACGGAATCGTTGGTTCTGGGGAGGCCAGCAACGGTACGCTGATACTGCGACCACAACGAAGGGGGAAACAGAGGCTGGCGGCGACGACCACCTCTTCCAACATTTCCAATGTAGTTGGACTCGAAATAATAAAAAAATCGGGTCGATGATGGTGCATGGGAATTGTGCTCGGATGGCGGCCTCACAATGACGTCACCCATGCTGTGCAGTCTGGGGGTGCAGATTCTGTCTTCGCATCGCCTGTAGGTCTTCTGCCCAAGTTTCTTATCGAGAAGGTAGATGTAGCCATCAAGGATGACTTTACGATGACCACGCTGGGTTGTCACAAACTGGAGGGTTGCCATTACGAGAACGCAATGCTGTCATGACAAAGCCTTAGCTTTATATATACGACACTGGGAAGGGTGGGATTAGTATTAGGAAACTACTCAGGTCGCCTAAGTTGACAGATTGACAGGAAACAGGGACGCCCTTTCCCCTCATGCCACTCTCATTGTCATTAATCCATAACCATGGCCCCACTTGAGGCTGGTTGCCTTGCCCTACCCCTAAATTCCTCTCTCCGTCCGTAGGGACGTAGGGACGGCTTAATCCCATCTAGACAAAACCGTCTCACCCAGGCGAAGACTAATCCGGCTCCGGCTGAACAACGATGAAAATATTTTAAGTTACTAAAGATTTGCAAAACGACTTACTGCAGCCCTTCACCTCGTGAAGATTTAGGTGGGCTAATTCTAATTCCATTATTATAGGGTGGATGAAAATAATTCGTGCTTCAGCTTCCGCTTTCAAGGAATAAGGAAGTTTCGGCGAGCTGAGCTGTCGTTGAATTATAAGTCGGTGAATCGTCATTCGACGAAGTGATAGGGAACCGTGGAGAGGCCTGATCCTGTAGCCTCTAAGCGCCCACTAAAAAATCAGTTATTGGTGTCGCGCAAGGTAAGAAACAGGAAAAAACCTTGTCGCAAGCTATGGCTATGGCAGAATACGTTTCTTCACAGGGCAATGCTTCACGACTATACCAGAAATTGCATTTGGGGTTTCTTCATTGTAAATTAATATTGATTGATTGTGACGTGTTTAGCTTGGAAAGTTTTGGATTAAATGCACTTTTCTAGGGATAGGAGTGAATCATTCTTTCGCACAAATGTCAAATTTATGGTTTTAAAATTTTCATAAAATTGTCAAATTTTTAAGTTCACTTCGCTTCATGAAGAATTGAGAATCCAAGACAAACAAAACACCGAAAATATATTGTTGCAGTCTAAGATTCTGTTCCTATACGTGTCAGTGAACCTTGGGAAGGTTTAAACCAGATCTAGTTCATAAACTGTTCTTGATACCCCGAGACAAAAATCTGGCTGCTCTCTCCGAATAGATCCTCCTATTTCAGCGGCCTGAAAGTTCAACGGCAGCGAATGTTCCGGCAATAAAGAGGCCTACTTTATCATCAGTCCTTAGTGCTGTTTTCATGGGCTACTGAGTCCTACGGATAATGAGAATCGTTCCCGTCTTAAAGAGGATGAATTGAATTGAGCAAAGTCATCGTTAATAAATTAGTTCTTGAAATAAGAAAAATATTTATTTATATCCTGTTCTTCTTAAACCGACAAGGAAAATTCTCAGGAAGTCCCTTGAACACCGTGGATCTTATGACGAATTTCGGGGAAATTTTTTCGATATACAGGGCGACTAAAGCAAATGGGATGGTTAACATAAATTCGTGTCGTTAAGTCGCAATGAAGTGTCAATCTAAAATTTCTTAACCCTTTCAGACCTGGCGTCCATTCCAATGGACATTGCATTTACATTGTGTCTATGGCAATTTCTTAGGATTCTCATTACTTTGCGCTCCATACTACGCTACAATAGGCGCAATTATGCATGGCTCAGTTCTATCAGAGGCCTTCTTTCACCCATCAGTTTTGTAATCTTCAGTTATTTAATTAAATGTTTAATATATTGGGTTGGAAAGAAAGTCTTGCAACACTCTGCGCAAATTTTTCAAAATTTTATAACTTTCTTGAAGTGCAATTTCAGTCTACAATGTAATGACCATTGTCGTCTATGACATGTTCCCAACGCACGGGTAACTGCTCGATGCCCTTTGCCCAGAACTCTGGCGATTGCGAAGCGAAGAAACGGCCGACATCATTTTCGAGCTGTGCTCGATCGTCGAAGGCCTTGTCCCGCAGGTGATTCTTGAGGGC
>CAJPEV010000465.1:93436-119694 GCA_905338385.1 Darwinula stevensoni
ATCTTGAGGTGCGGAAGTGTTGTTCTTATTGGGTCCCCCATTCCCTATCTGAGGATAAAAAAATGGCTCGAGTCGATTTCTGCCAAGAAATGCAGAAGAAATTCAACAAAGGATCTTAAAATTTCGTGTTGTGGTGGCAAGATCACCAGAGACGATTTCTTATCTTCATAACACTGTTTAACAGGTTTTTCACCTTTGGAAACTTTAATGACTTGTAGCAATCGAATTTTAGTCATAATTTTTAAAGGAATACTCGAATGCAGCTGATGCTTGGTATAGATGTTCATTGGTCTATGACTTATTCGTTCTCGTCAGCCATGTGGTTCTATTAATACATGTTGACAGGGGTGCTATATTGCGTGCGTAGGTGATATGTGAAGGTGCACGAGGGCTCTGCTTACTTTCCATTTTGATAATAACAGCAAATCAATGTGAGACATTGCTGCAATGATAGGTTCACCATCTTTTGCTTGTAGTAGTGCGAATACTGGACATATTCCATTATTTTTAGTCCATTTATATTTTCCATCTCTTACCTTTGCTGATGCGACCGCAGGGTCACCTGCCGACATGTTAACCATATACTGGGCAAGGAAAAGAATAAGCCATAAGCCTATGAGCATCTGTCAAACATAAGCTTCATCTTACTATTCCATGAAACGTTATAACCAAAGTTCTAGTGTTACAAGTCACCGTTGAACTTAGTTTGCCGAAATCTTTTGAAAGAACTCCATGATGCAGCCGATATTTAGCAGATAGATTGATGAGTCTAAAGATTATTTTCCCAATGTCGGAAAATGGCATAGCACCTAGACAGGTGGCGCTGCGGCTGACATAAGCGCCATCTATCCGCATGCAGCCCTATCTAGCAGTATGGGAAAAAAACCTCCTAAACTCATGAACCTTTCTCTCAAATGTCAACGGCATCTGACTGCCCCTTGAAAAATTATATCCAATCATGGTGATGACATTATGATGGCCACTATATAATAGCTGTGCTTCGTAAGGCGTAGGCCTATATAAAAAGTCCTGGACAAAAAGACAATGTTCTCGATAGTTCGCACGTTTGGGCTAGGTAGAAACTGGTAGAGGGAATGAAGTGCAAGATGCCAGATGCGACATTTCACTCGTGGGCCCAACAACCCTGTCTATGCTGCTGCGAGCAGCCACTCCCTCCTGTCCACCATGAATGCTTCATCCATGAGGGCTGGGAAGTGGATGTTTTCGTGACAGACTGGCACCTCGACACAGGGCTTTGAAATTGCTCATTGACTTGAAAATAAGGTCCACACAAGCTTCATGTGAAGATGATTTTTTATCCTTCAGGTAGCTTCCAGATCCTGAAATGATTTACATGAAATTCTTGGATTAGACCATTTCTTTCTTTGACCTAGTTTCCCGATGAGGGTAAGCATGTAAAAACACTTGAGTCTCAATAAGACACTGGTGCGCCTCTGCCTCTTGTTTTTGAAGCGCAAAAAGTAGCAGTTCCACTTATTCCAATCATTGGGAAGGGCCAGCTATTAAGTTCGAGGTAATATAAAGGTGCAAGTAGTCAGAGACCCATGATTATTCAGTGTCTCCCAAAGGATGTCCCAATTTTTAAAGCCTGTTTAATGATATCTTTAACGCACAAAGGTATAAGTAACACATCAGTTGGAAGGTTAAACTTCAAGGTAGCAGGTGGTTATAAAAACGTAATATGCAGTATGTCCTCGATGCCCATCATGCAGCATACAGACAGGCGGTGACAGACAGTGACAGACGGTGTACCGCATAGAAAAATCTTCAATTACATGCTGCACGTTGAATCGCATTAAGATTATCTTCGATCATTTGTCAGAGGAACTAAATGTCTCTTGGATTGGAGGCGTACGCTTTATCGCCTGCTGGAAAGAATGTTGATGTTAATGTGCAGTTCATTGCTTCAGATTGGTTAAGGCCTCGCCTCATTATGTCCTGGCCACCCCTGACATAGAACTGACAGAAGCCCAGGTACAGATCTGCCATTCCACAACTCACTATGCCTCAGGAATATCATATTACAAATTATTCTAACCGCAAACTTAGAAGATTTAAAAATGTGTAAATACTCAAAGTAGGCTTAAGTGAATAGTCCTAGAGAACTCGACTATGTTCGCCCATGATTCGCTCGTCCACGCCCTATAGAGACTTGAGGAGAGCACAATCCAGAGGATGCCAGATGAGACATTTTGAGGAAAGCCCAGCAACTCTGTCTACGCTGCCGCCCACTGCTCTCCCAAATGTCTACTGTGGATCCGTCATACGTGAGGGTAAGAAGAGAAATGAAAGTTTTAGTAGCTGATTGGCACGCCAACTTATGCTGGATATTGCACGTGTGCACAGAATGAAGTTGTCCGGTAGCTTAAGAAACTGCCGCCACTGGGAATGAAAAAAGGAAGAAAAAAAAACTGAGTACGAGCCCAGGTACAGATCTGCCATATCACTGACCCTGATACGAGGGGCACTCCCAAAAGTTCTTGCAAATGGCATTAAATATTGCCTGACCCTCATGATATTTTCTGGTATTGTTCTTCTGGGATTAAATACGATTTAATGTGTTAAAAAATTTTTTCCTCCCAAATTGGTGAAACGTGACATGAAGTCAAAATCGGTCACCTCCATAGCAGATGACCTTGACACGTAGAGAACTGCGAATGCTGATTTGGTATGGTTTCCAAAGGCCCCTAACTGCGAAACAGTGTTTTGCAGAAATTAAATCATAACTGGTCTATCTTGCCCCATTCATGTGCTTTGTGGATGACTAATTTCTAAGGTATGGACTTTGAGGACGAGCCCCGTGAAGGTTGGCAAATTCCAGAAGTGACTAAACAAATGAGGCTGAAGTGAAAGCCATGATTAAGGAAGACCGAATTGCGACATATGCTGTCATAGAAGAGACCCATAGGATTGAAGAGTCTGCCATTTGAAAAATTGTCCATGAAAATCTTGAGGTGCGGAAGTGTTGTTCTTATTGGGTCCCCCATTCCCTATCTGAGGATAAAAAAATGGCTCGAGTCGATTTCTGCCAAGAAATGCAGAAGAAATTCAACAAAGGATCTTAAAATTTCGTGTTGTGGTGGCAAGATCACCAGAGACGATTTCTTATCTTCATAACACTGTTTAACAGGTTTTTCACCTTTGGAAACTTTAATGACTTGTAGCAATCGAATTTTAGTCATAATTTTTAAAGGAATACTCGAATGCAGCTGATGCTTGGTATAGATGTTCATTGGTCTATGACTTATTCGTTCTCGTCAGCCATGTGGTTCTATTAAATGTACAACTGTCCCCACGATATAACGCACGCATCCACTATACACTTCCACGTGCTCCCGAGACGAATGAAAGGTAAAACTATTATTGTCGTTTAGTTACACTCTGTAACGACGTTACTATCCAAGTCCATCTTTTGCTTGTAGTAGTGCGAATACTGGACATATTCCATTATTTTTAGTCCATTTATATTTTCCATCTCTTACCTTTGCTGATGCGACCGCAGGGTCACCTGCCGACATGTTAACCATATACTGGGCAAGGAAAAGAATAAGCCATAAGCCTATGAGCATCTGTCAAACATAAGCTTCATCTTACTATTCCATGAAACGTTATAACCAAAGTTCTAGTGAATGTTCAGTGGCAACTTGAATCAAACGGCTTTAGAAAACTTTCTTGAGGTACTACGTCGGCTATAAATCGTCTATCTAACTACTCAGATTTCTAATAAAAGGGTTACAGCCTTTTACCGTATCGTGGTTGACAGGTGGCGCTGCGGCTGACATAAGCGCCATCTATCCGCATGCAGCCCCATCTAGCAGTATGGGAAAAAAACCTCCTAAACTCATGAACCTTTCTCTCAAATGTCAACGGCATCTGACTGCCCCGTGAAAAATTATATCCAATCATGGTGATGACATTATGATGGCCACTATATAATAGCTGTGCTTTGTACGGCGTAGGCCTATATAAAAAGTCCTGGACAAAAAGACAATATTCTCGATAGTTCGCACGTTTGGACTAGGTAGAAACGGGTAGAGAGAATAAAGTGCAATATGCCAGATGCGAATAAAGTGAGCACCCGGGTTGTTGGGACAGATACGACGACGCTCGTCGGTGAGGGAGGACAGGTGGTACTTACGAAGTAGGTACTCCCGACCCTTCACCTACAAAAGCACTGTCTGACCGTGGAGCTGCAAGGCGGAAAGCTCCACAATCTTGACGGAATGAAAAAAGTGAATGACCGATCGCAATCTCAGCCATTTTTTTCAGTTTCTTTGGGAATGGAAGATAATGGCTCTATGACTGGACAAACTAAACCAACTGCGCTAGGTCAACTTACCGGAAGTGCGAGCAGACTGGAGCATCGGTAATGACAGACACCCCAATGCAGTCTCCATTCCACATACGGTTTTCTATAGGTCCTAGGCTTCCATGATGTATTCCACTTCCAGTCGTAGATTTCCTTCCACTGTTCCCATTTAATAAAGTGAGATATAAAATTGGAAACTTTTTTAAATGGTGCCCCGTCTGTCTTCAACATGGTTGGCAATAATTTGAGGGGGTACGGAAAATACTCTGTAGTCCCCTACTACCTTGAGGAATAATATTTCCAATGACTCATTACCTTACTTTCGTAAATTAACACGTTCACTGCAGGACCAAAAAATACCCATAGGTATACATCATGCTGTGCGAGTCACCAGTGACTCGTGCCACAGTGCACGTTTTACAGGTATCACTGTACACGATTTATAAGTTGGAGTAACCTTCGTTGAGGCACCTTGTGCCTGTTGACATCGAAGAGAAATCAAGTCCAGGTTCAAGTACTGGCCGTCCTGAGATCTCATGACTATAAATCTGTTCACTTTCCAACTATTGGACATGTAAAGATCATTATGCTTACCCTGAGACTTTCACTATCCTACTTTGAAGCTACTCTAAAGAAGGAAATTCTAGAGAGAATTAAAGATGTATCAACTGCAAGGATGGACTGTCGAGCTGGTTTAGGTACTCCTTTGACTCGAACTCCAACGGTAGTTACAAATCTTGTCTTGAGAAAAAAAATAAGCTGTCAGCTATGATGATCTCAGTAGATAAGGACTCTGCTGGTGTTTCTGTGCAGTCTACAGCCAGAGTCTTTGGGTTCCACAAAGTCACCCCAGACACGAGCTTGTCAGTTCTCCTGTCGTATAGGGATCCCAGTTGGAAGGGTCTTCCTAAACCTGCGATCTCCAGTTGGTCTGACATTCATGTAACACGGTTTGAACACCTGTAAAATAATAATAAAAAGTTGTAATAAGCAATTTTAATCTGCAGCTAACACCCACGTCAATATACAATGACAGGCTATGTCGCTTTCGTGCCTGGATGAATTAGATGTATTAAATATGATTGTACGCTGGTCATACAAAGGGACGTGATATTTGCTACAGTCACAAAAATTGCCCCTTTTCGATGTCAACATGTACAACCATTTGCTGGGCTAGGAAAAGAATAAGTCATAAGACTGTAAGATCCCAAGACTCTCAGATCCTAATCGATCCCAGGGCCAAGGAAAAATATAAATTCCGGCTTTCCGCCTATCGTAGAAGGGTTTATTGCGCTCCTAATCAAATGCAGCTTTAACAAGTAGAATCCCGTAGGAGGCATTTGTGCTGGATGTTTCACAAGGAATGTTTTGTTAGTGCTTAGAAACTGTTCACCATTTGTCTTCCTATCCCTAGACATTATGGAGACCAGCTTAGTTGTAAAGTTTTTGCATCTGCGACGTGTAGTTACCTATACACCTGGCTTCATCTCTACCGTATTATGTAAGCAATCCATTACCCATTGATTCAGCGATCTCTGTAATTCGACGATTGAGTGATCAGTCATGTAAGTACCAGGGAATATTTGAGCTTCACCGTAGCTAAGGCATGGGAAGCCACATAAGGAAAATTTCGATGAAATCAATGAAAGCGTTGCTTGTGAAAAACCCTCAGCCTGCAATGCACAATTGCTTTTAACGGAATTTCCCTTGCTCATGTTACACATACCATAGTCTCATGAACCTGTTGTCTGTATGGAAAAATATATATAATTGAGAGTTGCAAGGCGAAATGTTGCCATAACAACAAAACAGGTAATTCGATACATCCCTGTTATTTTAACTTGAGAACCACTCAAGCTCCAATTGCAAAATTTTCCTAACAGCGTCTGCTCATAAAGTGACATATTTGGCGACTGGTACCTACAGTAACCTGTTTAATAATACTCAACCGAAAGGAGTATTAGAAAATGGAAGAATATCAGCGGGCTCAAGACCCTATTTCCTCATTATGAGGAAACGAAGAATAGAATTCGAAGGTACATCGTATGACAGTAAGGAGAGGACATTCCCCTGAAATGTACTTCAATTTGTACATTCAGGGGAAGATCAACCACCATACTGTTCTACGTCTTCTGCCCATTCAGGAGACAGACATGTGCATGGGTAGGGGATTGTACTAGTACAGGCCGTACTAGTACTGCAAATAGAAATGCCTTCACCATGGGAATACCTCCACTGGATAAATAATTTAGAGAAAATATTAACGTCAATATTGGCCCAACAAGGGCCCAGTTGTAATCCCAATATTGGTCCAAGATGGGTACCAATATTGATTCAATATAGGGGTGTTACTGGGGTATGTCCTCTATCAATGAGGTGTCGAAAAATGGGTTGCCAAGCTAGAGCCATGAATGGGCCAAGCATGCCTGCCAATGCGGATGATATGCCGACGTTGCCATGAAGGGGCTATTGTTGGCCCAAGTTTTTTGGTAATGTGGGCTACTTTAAAGAGAGGCTTCTGGACACCGACGTCTTGAACTTCGAAATACAATGCATTGAAAGGAAAGTTCTTCTAGATGTCGATAATCTTCATTAAAGCTGTCAAGTCTTCTCAGAATATCTATACTTGAATTTCTGCCTTCAACTCATTGCCATTCTCATATTGCCAACTCATTCTGCCTTCAACTCATTATGCTCATATCAGGTGACACCATCTGAGAACCACAAGCTTCAGAATAACATTCTCACAAGAACGAAGGACTTTTCAGGGCTTTTTCAAGTTTTCTTAACAGAAGGAAGCTTGAAAAAGTCATCCGAAAAGGCCATACAGAAGAACTGGAGTCTCCATCATTCTGAGACACAGCGGATAAATGGAGACCTACTTCATACACTTCGACAGAGCAACAAATCAAAGGAGTACTGGGATCAAGTAAGAAAACTGAGTGACTTCAATGTGGAGGCGAAACCTGCCATACGACATCCACTTACGAAAGACAAGACGCTTCTAAGTGAAGAAATAGATAACTGAAATTTGGTAATCCTGCAGTTCTTGGGGTACTGACTTAAGGAAATTTCTATTTTTCAGGTACATCCCCAGATGGGCCTTATTTTTTAAAACACAAGTATTCCTGAAAATTTTATTTCACGAAACAGAGAGGCAAAAACTGAAACTTAGGTGCACAGGTTCCTGTCCCGAAACATAATTAAAAATGAAGTTTCCTTTAGAGATATTTTCCCTTCGGGGAATACTTTTTGGGGATACATTTTTCTTGAAATTTATTGTTACAGTAACGAGGCAGATTCAGAAACCTGAAATTCTATTAAGATTATCTTGGAAAGATTATTCCAAGAAATTCCAGTTTTTTAGTTCCATTTCAATGCGTCAGAAAATTTTTGCATAACTCATTCGACATAAATTTTATTCTAAAATATTTGAGCGGGTATAGATAGCTAAAATACCATGCAGAAGTACCTCTCGGTAAGACTAAAGATTTTAAGCTATCTCGGTACGAGATAGCTAAATATCTCCGTTTGTTACTTTGGCAATGACATCATATAACGGTCAGTAACTTGACAGAGTAACAAATATATCTATGACCCCAGGAGTTTTACATTATGGGTAAAAACTGATGTTTGAAATGAACTAATCATTCTCCTAGATAATGAAGCGCCGAAGGCGCGTCCATATCGACTTATTGCGAATATATACAGGGTGGCCAAAAATAGCAAAGCTGTCACTTTTGATGAGTCGTCAATCTCTTTGTAGGCTGCCGATTCTGATTAGAATTGGGAGGCTTATAGGGTGACAGAATTGGAATTTGTAAGACAAATTTCAGCGTTCTGGCTCTAAAATTGTTGGAGCTGTAATTTTTTTCTGATGACCAACGACGAAATCGGCAGTCGAAAATGTCGATATGAACTTTAGGCCGGGATGAATGGGAGGACCGATTTCATGACTTTCCATCCCTACATGATGCCACAAAGGAAGATTGGGAGGCACTGCCTTGAATGTTTATTGACTGAGCCATTATCTGTGACGTCCCAGACTAGAGGCATGGGTTCAACAAAATGGAAGGCATATTGGGTACCTTTTCAGTTGAAATGAACGTCCGTAAACCAAATTCTGTGCTTTCGTTTGTGACATTTGTGCATTTGTTTTCCTTCTATTCGTTTTTGTCAGTTGTGAAACATTTTAAGCTCAAAGAAATAATGAACACTTACTTTTATGGTGATGAAAAGTAAATTAAATGCCAATCTCACAGTTTTTAGAATTTTTATTTGAAACATGGCGCACAAACCCTAATTGAGTTAGCCTATGTGTCCACCAAATGTATTCATAACCAGCAGCATACAATCAGATTGACAATTTACAAAAAATTTTAGCTTTGCTTTTTGCCCCACTTTGTAAATATTGACAGTACATTGTCAGAAGCACGTAAAAATGATTTGCCAAAAACGTTAGACAGTCTTGGGTTCAGGTAACCCTCATTTCCCTTTTGTGAAAAGATCTGTGGAGCTTAATCCTTCTTAGGTGAAGCGGGGATATACAGAGCGCGAAGAGACGAATTCCCAGGTCTAGGCGGAATCAGATATCCTGGGATCGATGCTATTGCAAGTTCGTAAAGAGTGCAACGAATTCACGGGTCTAGTTTAAAGGGGCACAGTTGGTTCTTCGTATAAGTCTGCGTTCACTCAACTTCCGACACTCCGTGGCACAACAAAGACCGACTTTTAAGATTAGAACGAACCATATGAAATCAGCGCTATCGCGCGGGTCTTCCATTGTGTACTAGCGTCGCTCTTCTCCACAGGCCTTGATATTTCAGAGTGTTTGAATATATGGGCAAGCAACATGGCCTTCTTCTGCTTGTTTGAACAAGATAGTACCCACGAACTACATGTTTTACTCCTCAGTGGCATGTTTCCTTTTTTCTTATCGAATCGCGAACCAAATCATGAGATGTGCCAGCCCAGATTTCCAGCAGTTTCCTCACCTGATTGTTTTATTGAGGGAATTTCTAAAGAATTCGCCAATTATAGCAATCATTGAAAGAGTTTCAGCAGAACATTCATAATTACACGGATACCATCTCCCCTTAACTACTGCAGCGTGTGGTCAGAAACGTGGAAAAGGGCATTGTTTCTTGGGTCATTGATGACAATTCCATTTTCTGTGACACCTACCATGATTAATTACTTCCTCTACTGGCGACTTTTTAAATGGTCGGTGTTAAAGCTACGCCATCATATTAGCTTTAGATAATTTTGAGTCTCTCCTAAGAGAAAGACGCGCCTGCGACTCTTTGGTTTCGTACCTTGCCATTCCCATAGCTTCAATTTTTCATCCCTCATCATAAAGATTCAGGACCCAAGTTTTTGTGGTGTCTCTAATTAGAGAGTTTCGGTTACCAGTTCCTTGGAGTAATCCCAGATAGCCAATCTTCATTAAGCCAAGCATGGCATCGGCAAAGTGCTCGGGCCAATCTTGGTCGTTAACAACTGTCCAATCCAGAAATTTCTCGTCGGCCAGAGGAAGACCATTCAATTTAGCCATGAATGGTCCAGTATCGGCAGTGTTTGGGCTTTTCTTGGCTGCTAACAATGGCCCAAGATAAAAAAAAGACTCACATCTGCTAGATACTGGTCAATGAAATTTTCCTTCAAGAAAAGTTTTCAATGTACTTGTCATAGTGCAAAAGATGAACTAAATAATCCTTTAAATGTACCTTTCATGTACGCTAGCGGTGATGCTCTACTCTCTTGTTCTAAGAAGTATACACGAATCTCAACCGTAAGCCCCATCCCGTTGTCCAGACGAGTTGGAGATGGTTTGAGTTTACAGCCGCTTGAACATCGTTTCAAGGTTCTGAGGTTCTGAGGCTAAAGATAGATATTAAGTCTGGGAAAAAGTATCCAGAACTTTTAGTGGGTTAAGTTTGAGGGGTTCGTGCCGCGCCGCCTATGCTTGTTCTGTCGCTATGTTATATATGAAAAAAGACGCTGAAAAGCTCTGTAAAATTTGGTATATCTGCCTTGTATAGCTTTCAGGTAAATGTTTTTCCTCTCGATTGAAAGATGCGGCTCGACGATCATATCCGTCATTGCTTATTTCTCCAGTTCGATGAGGGGCGCAACGCGAACGTCTAAAGAACGCCTAAAGAAGGTGTACCCCAATGCCTGTTTAAGAAAATCCACAGCATACGAATGGTTTCAGAGGCGGCATAAGAATGGTTTTCATAAGGAGATGGAACTCTTCAAGATGAACCCCGTTCTGGATGCCCATCTGTCATTGATGACGATTCGCTAAAGTCCATGATCGAAGATGATCCGCATCAAACCCTGTCTACCTGCAAATGGGTGTCCAGAACAGGGTTCATCTTGAAGAGTTCGATCTCCATGTGAAAACTTCTCAAACCATTCGTATGCCGTGGATTTGCTTAAACAGGCATCACAGGCAACACCTTGATGCGCCGGACCGTGTCGTTCGCGTTACATCCCTTAACGAACTGGAGAAATAAGCTCGTCGAGCCGCATCTTTCAATCGAGCGGGAAAACTTTTACTGAAAGCAATACAAGGCAGATATACCAAATTTTACAGAGCTTTTCAGCCTCTTTTTTTTTCATATATAACATAGCGACAGAACAAGCATGGGCGGCGCGGCATGAACCCCTCAAACTTAACCCACTAAAAGTTCGGATAATTTTTCCCAGACCTAATAACTCTCATTTCCATGAAAAACAGAAAATTCCTGATTTTGACCCAACTTGTGCTTACCTTCGTTGATTTGTTAATAGGAATTTTGAGAGTAAAGCATGGATGTTCCAATCTGACCCACGACTCAATTGAGTCTCGAATCACCAAGGTATTGAGGGATTTTATCATTTTTTCAGATTTTTTTTGCCAAAGAATGGGGCTTGGTTCGAACGTCATGAGAACGGTATGCATTAGAAGAGTGGTTCCGATGAAAAGATATGCAGATTCGATTCGTTTACCTTATTTTTCCTCCTGAAGTTGCAATAGAATAAATATTGTACGGCGGAGCCAGTATAGCATCGGAACTATCCAATCCCAAATTCTTCCTTTTCCTATCAACGTCCGAATTTCCGAAATTCCACGCTCATGACGAATTCCTAACAAATTCCCTATCATTGGAAAAAACTTTTCTCTCCTTAGATTCGATTTACGATGCATGAGGATACTTGCAGGAGTTTCGCCAAGCTAATGGAGGAAGGATGGGTAAATCTGTTTCCCGATATTGCTCACTTTTGAATGCGTGTCATTGGAACGCTGCACTAGTCACTATCTCCTTTTCCCACCTATAAGCCTAATGTTGTTCCACTGGCACAGAATTCAACAGCTTCCTAGCTTAATTCTTTCTGAAAATTCTGCTTTTTTTTATAAGCTATGATAAATTCTAAACTAAGGCAAGGTTTTCGCGTTCGATATTGATAAAACTTCATTACTCGCGCTGCGTCGCGATCTTTTAAATTCACACCTTCAATAACATGGTCCATGTGAAATTGTTCATAATGCCCTTGTCAGTAATGTCACCAAACTACCTACCTTGTCACCAAACTACCGTGCTAGTTCAGCTTGCGTCTTTTCGTCCTGATGGGCATTCCGAACTGCAATCTTTTCGACGAAGCTTTTTTTCCTTTTCCGCATGCTCAACTCGGAATAAGCAGAACTGATACCTATAGGCTCAATTTATAGTTCAGGTAAAGTTCTTTCACTTTCGCCTAAAAAAGGCAGGCTAATTTGCCTCTTTTCAGCATCTGCAGCCTATACTTACACCCTCATTTTTCTAGGAAAGGGCGATCTTGCCTTCCCATGCCCTCGGTTCACGGAAGAGTCAAGTGGGAACTCGTGACCTTGGTTCTACGAAGCAGAAAGGTGGGGCTGGGGGAAGGGCTGTAGGAGACATTCCGAGAAGGAAAAATAANATTAAGAAAGACTTTTAAGACGAAAAAAAATATTCGATACTATTTAAGATTTGATTCCGTTCCAAAAGCGCAAGCTATAACTATTTTGAAGTAATGAGCGCGACGCAGCGCTAGAAAATTTAAGTGTGCTTCAATAACATGGTCCATGTGAAATTGCTCATAATGCTCTTGTCAGTAATGTCCCTTTAGATAAATCCTTGCACTCGAAACTACATCATTTCGTGCAGACATTCGCCTCTTAGCCCATAAACAGGAATCTCTCAAAACTAAGAGACAAACATTATTTTCATAAGAATTGTCTGCTGGAAAATGGATTGGCTCTATTTTCCGTAATATTGTACTGCCTGCACTAACGTGCTTTCTGGGCTCTCTCGCTTAGACTCTCTACTGCACTGAAAGAAAGTATCTGGATTTTCTCATTTTTAGCAGTGAAAAGAGAACATGAAGTTTCTATTTGTATGTAAAACAGCAGCGGGTCATTCAGTGGGTCAGTTTGCGCTGGTGGCGTAAAACAGTATTTGGAATTGTACAGAGGACATGGAAAGGGGATACATGGCACCTAGCAAATCTCAAATGCCCATGGTTTCACCGGTAACTCATCGTTAGTTTCTTCTGAAAAGACCATTCCTTCTCAGAAACATGACATAGATTAATGTGCTCTATAAGTTCGAGGTGTTTCTTATTTTTTATCGGGATAGGAATATCTATCGCGGGCAATCATTACCGATGCATTATGTTTTATAGTACCTCATCGACTTCTAGTGGTCTTGAGAGATGGACAGGGGACAGATTTTCGGTATTTGTAACTTTGGAGTCTAATAGAGAGGAGATTTTGTCAATGTGGTGCTTCTAATTTCGAGAGGAGTGTCCCTAGGTTCGTGTAGACGTGTTCCTAATCTCAATATGATTTGTTCTAAGTTAGTAATGTCTGTGGGGTGAAGGGAGGAAACCAATCGATGAATTATAATTGTTTCATTGGAGGACACACGACTTACTGTCAAAAAGGAAAAAAAAACCGCTATCTTAATTACAGAAGCTGTTCAAGTGAAACTTTGCATGATGATATGCAAAAATTTTAAGGATTTTTTGCATCACTTGTTCATTTTCAACATGACCATTGCTCCATTTTTGAGTAAAAAACATTTGTCTTTCATTTACATTGATTTTTGGTCCAGTTTCTCAAAGAGCCCCACAGATCACACTCTTTCTTTCGATGTGAATACTTGTCGACTAAACACTTAAAGGAAAGTTATTATGATGACGCCCATCCATCGGAAGGAGAATAAATGTTGTATCATGCATAGAGGTGCTGGAAAACCGGATTCAATTGCAAGTACTTCTAAGGACACTCTGTTAACGCACTCTATGTTAACTGAGTCCGTGAAAGTCCACAAAGTGGAACCAAGTCGTCCACAAATAGGAACAACATGAAAATTCATATATAGTACTTAAAGTACCTATTGTTGGAAAAGTATGCAATCAATACTCAATTTTAGAGTAGGGATATAAAACTATGATACGCGACCTCTTATTGAAACCAAACATGCCGTTCTCCAGTGACTCCAATGATCATAGTACAAATTCCACGCAAAAAATCCCCTTATGCCGTTCACTAACTGGCGCTTTTACCCTATACAGAATCTTGAGCATCCCCCAGAGTATTCATTGACTCGCTCATGAGCCTATAATTACAGCACAACTTTTATTGCTTTGCGAGACGCAAAGATGTCAATGAAATGGTCAAAATCCACTTGCTTTGCCGTTTGATTTTCAGTGGAGAGCATTGCATGGCTGCAGAGTCTTTCTTGCCCCATCGTAGATCGGACGTACTACAGTCGACTCCACTTAATGGAAAACTCACGGAACCAGCGAACTTTATTCTATAGTCCTGAGTATTCCAATAACCGAAACAACAGTACTGTACTTCTCCATACTTCAGGCAGCTTTTAAAATGTATATCCTAAAGTATAGTACCCGTATTTGCGCATTAGGCACTTTTAAGAATGCGTTTTACGCGTTACAATAGCAAAGGTACCTTGTTTTTCATGATTTTTGAAACTTGCAGCTGAGAGATCCCAAACTACCGTGCTAGTTCAGCTTGCGTCTTTTCGTCCTGATAGGCATTCCGAACTGCAATCTTTTCGACGAAGCTTTTTTTCCTTTTCCGCATGCTCAACTCGGAATAAGCAGAACTGATACCTATAGGCTCAATTTATAGTTCAGGTAAAGTTCTTTCACTTTCGCCTAAAAAAGGCAGGCTAATTTGCCTCTTTTCAGCATCTGCAGCCTATACTTACACCCTCATTTTTCTAGGAAAGGGCGATCTTGCCTTCCCATGCCCTCGGTTCACGGAAGAGTCAAGTGGGAACTCGTGACCTTGGTTCTACGAAGCAGAAAGGTGGGGCTGGGGGAAGGGCTGTAGGAGACATTCCGAGAAGGAAAAATAAGCATTTTGTTTTAAAGTGAACTGAAAAGAAGTATTCCATGTTTCAGGAATGTTTATTCCCTTCAGCGGATTATTCTAATAACCGTATTCCTTCATGCGATGGTTTTAATATTGTACCTTTTGGTGGAAAAATCGGGACCGTACAATGATGAGCGGAGTATTCTATTAAATAGTATTCGATTAAATGGAGTCGACTGTATATGTCTTGATGAGCTTAAGCTTGCTGAAGCTTCTTTCACATGAAGCAATAGACGTGAGAAGAGTAAGGAAAATCCTGAGGGCTATTTCCAAGTGAGATACGCCAAGAGAGCGTACCTCACTTACAAGTGCGTATCCCACTTGGAGGTAGCTCCAAGTGGGATACGCACTGGCCAGGCGTTCCTGATGGATTAAATTCAGAAGATCCAGCAGTGAGACATGACGAAAGTTTCAATCCAGACATGGTCTGTGATGTTGAAAGCTTTCCATCTCTGAGTGAAGCTCAGCTGCATTCAAAATCGTTTGGATATGCCAAAGCCAAATCTTTAGTGTGCTTCTGAAGCTCTTCAATCAGCCAGTTGGCCATGGCACTACCACTCAGGAAACAGAAATCATCACAAACAGACTGAAGACTCTGAAAGCGCCATTCAAGCTCACCCAATAAATGACCTATGGCTTCCAGCGTCTGCATTCTGAACAACTCTTCTTGGGAGAGGCCACCAACTTCTTTGATGGATTCTTCACTGGGTATTCTTTTCTTTCAATGGCAACTCCTGGCGGGAAATGTGTCTTCAACGCCTAACTTCAGGCATTGTTTCCTTGCTTTCATCAGAGCGTCACAGATTCTCGTTTTGACTGCAAGGTGTTTTTAAGTCCCAAGATATGAGAAACCGAATCTATTATTCTATCCGGCTATTGTACATGCAGGGGATTGCAGCAGTCTATTGACACGATCCACCTGTGAGTATCCGACTCCAAATACAGATACTGGCGATACAGCTTCAGAGAGACCTTCTGGGTCACTTGAGTCGTTGGATATCTTATCTACTGCCCTGCGGACTCCTTCAAATTGTTGCTTTAAAGTAGAAACAGCATCAGCTCTTCACAGTTACAGAGTAGCATGATTTCAAAACCTCCCGCCTGTACGTTGAACCGGAAAGATGAAAAGATGTTCAACTACTCCGTAAAACTTCTACATTTAATAGTTGGTATTTTCCGCATGGAATCCAGTTCGATTCAAAGTGTAAATCAAGGAGTAAATCGAGCAAGGGATTTTTTTTCCTCCAAAATCCTTGGTGCAGAAGGAATTAATGGTTCGAAAGCATTGGGGTCGACATCTCCATCCACATCCATGTCTAGACCAACAGTAGTTTCTCTTATAACAAGGGCTGCGCCTCTTATCGCGATATCGTAATATCGTTAGATAAATACCTTATCAGCGATATGTGTGCATATCGCGATATTTTTCTTTGTGGAAATATATCTTCTTCCGCTGTCGCAGAAAAAAGAAAATAGATCACACGGACTGCGCCATTCGTTTATATTTAAAACAATAGGACAATGAAGGAACTGCCTGTCAAACTTGACAAAAACTGATAAGATGAGGGAGGGAGGTAGGGGATAATCCTCAGGCTGCAATCATCCCTTGATGCTTTCTTTTCCTGGGAAACTTCCTTGAGATGTTTGGTGAAAGTAATCACTGGGTTTCAGTTAGCTCTTGAGCATCAGCGAGTCAAGGCCAATTTGTATGGGTGCTGTGAGAAACTTCTGAGGGCAGTGCGTACAGAAAGGACCAGCAAGTCTGAGTGGAAGCTCATACCTCGCCCTCATGGAAAGTCTGTGGTGTGGCATGCATTTAAGTTTTATTCTCATGATGGATACAATATGCACCCAGATTTTTGGTGCACTAACTTGGCAATTGTTTCCTCAAGCAAGAAACATTTCCAAGAGCTTTATTATTTTGCAATTCCAATTACTCCAAAGACACTGAGATTTCAATGGAAATTTAGTTTTCTGACTTTTGCATTTCTAGATTTTTACGAAAGCATTGATATATTCCATGGGAACAACTTGCTTTAGTTTCAGTCAATTTTGGCATTATACACTCCCACCTCTCAGATAAACCAGCGATTTCTCATAGTTTATGAAACAATTCATGGCACACATCCTCTTCGTTCGTTTCGGAATTCTCACAAAATTTTATTTGACATCATATCTTCACATGACAGGTTTTCATCCCTGTTTCATCAGTTTCGGGAAAGGAAAGATTCCCACTGAGAGAATGAAGAGCAATACAGAGAAGCTGGTGCTAATTATCCCCACAAACATTGTTGGCTAATCATGATATAAAAAATCACTCACATTGAGAATCCAAGCTCCAAGAATATAATCTTCATCACAAAAATCACCCCAATATGCCACATTTTCAATCTCTTAGTGCAACGTATCCCAGTCATCAGAATGTGATACAGTCGTGCCAATGAATACCAAAAAATGCAGATGGGGAGTGCGTCAGACACACAGAAACAGACGGAGACCAAGAAGACCCACCATCATCACCAGCGCAAGGGAATCTCAGAAAATGCATTCAATTAGCACCATCGAATAGATCATTAGGGCATACCACCAGCACCATGAAATCCACCAGGAGGCATGCCATGAGCACCAGTAAAAAGGCCATTACCATCTAATATATATAGACGATCGTGACTGACTGACTGACTGACGTTAATTCTAACCATGTTCTAGAAAGGTTAGAAATCTGAAACTTGGTATACATGCACCTATTGGGATGCAGAGTTCAGGAAAAATCCGACTTTGTAGGTACATGCCCTGGGGGTACAAATTTTGGGGGGAAACATTTTTCTTAAATATATTTTGTGACAGATGAGGATGGCCTTCAGAAAATCAACTGGTTATCCTGGGTTCGGTGGTGTAGTGGTAGCATATCAGAGTGGCACTCAGAGGGTCAAGGTTCAATTCATTGGCGTTCTTTTGGCTTTTTTTTGCCTTCCATGTCCCGTTACTCATTCCCCCCCATAACATTATTTTTGCTTGAGTAAAACGGAGAGACATGGAAAGCGTGAACCTGGCATGGACGGGCCTACCGAGACGATGAGTTCAGGAAAATTTAAAATGACAGATCTCTGCCCTGGGGGCATATTTTTGGGGGTCGACGTTTTCAAGTAATTATTTTTTTGTTCTGGCGTATTGAGCTAGTGTGGAAAGTTGAAACTTGGTACAGAACTACCTATTGGGATGCTGCATGTAGAAAAATTCAGACTTTGGAAGCAGATGTCCTGGGGGCACATATTTCAAAGGGAGATGTTTTCATATAATTTTTTTTCATCAGTTAAACTGATCAACATGGAAAGCTCGAACTTTGCATGAATGTGACTACTGAGACAAGGAGTTAAAAAAAATGTTGAGTCTCGATACATCGCCTGGGGGAATTTTCCTGAGGGACGAGGTTTAAAAAAAAAATTGGTCGTGGTGAATTGGACAGAAATGGAAAGTTGAAACTTGGCACACATATAAGTGACATGATATTATTGAGTTCAGGGAGTATTCAACTTTCGTCATCCCCTCTGGGCATAAATTTTGGCTGGGTGGGCTTTTCCAAACCTTGTTTTTCATCAGCGAAATGGCAAACGTATACGATTGAAACTTTGTGGGCATATACTTCACTGAGGATTGATTTCGGTATTTAAAAAAATGGTAGTTTTCGGTTAAAACGCCTGAGGGCATATTTTGAAAAAGGCGTTTTTTCCCGAATTTTCTGATCTAGCAAAATGGAGTGCGCTAAAAAGTTTAAACTTGGCAAATAAGTACCTAATGGATAGCTGAACAAAGGAAAAAATCTACTTTTATTATATATACTGTATAGACGATCGTGAGTAGCTGACTGACATAAGTAGCTATTGGCATGCTGAGTTTGTTTGCCCTTCGGGCAAACAAACTCACTAGTCCCACCATAACCAGTGAATATGCCATTGGGCGTGCCACCAGTACCATGCAATCCACCAGGAGGCATGCCACCAGCACCATGCGATCCACCAGGAGGTTAGTGATGCATTCATTATTTTATTTTCAAAGTGGCAAAAAACGTATTAAAAGTATGTGCCTGTCAAAATGTGTGCCGAGAGAGAACTAACTGATATTTCCATCAGAATCAGTGCCGCAACCAGCCCTAAACTTTGGGGGGGGGGGGTCGAAATTCACATCACCTGTCTTTCAAACGTCTCCCAATACAAGGTGTTATCAAATCATCTGGAGAGATATACACAACAAAAACGCGAAGCGGCGCGAACACGTGAACAAAGAAAATGAAATGAAATGTTCTCTCTTGCATTGGATGAGAAAAGATTCCGGAAAATGCGCCTTTAGCAAAAAAAATGTGCTCTTAGGGCTTTAACCTAAAAATTAACATTTTAACTGAAATCAATATTGCAAGAACTACGTGTCTACCAAGTTTCAATTTTATACGTTTGCCCTTTTTGATGGTTCAAAAATATATTTCGAAAAGTCGACGCAGTCAATAGCTGTGCCATAAAATTATGCATCACAAAACTTGAATTTTTTTCTGAACTCACCATCAACTCAGTTATTGGAGCCACAAGTTTCAGTTTTCTATCTCTGCCCAATTCGGTAAGACAAAAAAATATTTGAAAACGTCACCCCCCAAAAATATGCCCCCAGGAAATGCATCTGAAAATTGACATTTTTCCTGAACTGTGTGTCTCAGTAGGTACGTCCATGCCAAGTTTCAGCTTTCCATGTTTCTCCATTTGACTGAAGCAAATATATATCATTGAAAACATCTCCCCCCAAAATGGGTGCCTCAAGGGCACGTATCTCCAAAGTCTGATTTTTTCTCAACTCTGCATCCCAATAGCTACTTGTGTACCAATTTTCAGATTTCTAGCTACTCTAGAACATGGTTAGAATTAGCATCAGTCAGTCAGTAACCATCATTATATATAGTAGCGAGATTGTTTGCCTGAAGAGCAAACAAACTCGCTATATTCGCGCCTTCAGCGCTCCATTCCCAGGATAGTGATACATATAATAATTTATTTTAGAAGTGTCAAAAGTGCATTAAAAATATGTGCCCTTTGGAATGTTTATCGAGGGAGGACATACGGATATTTTCATCGGAATAATTACACCCATTGTTCCTTGTGTCCCTAACTTCATCTCTCTTCACAATCTGCCCTGAGGGGGGAATACTTGAAAAGTAAGACTTGTACTCAGCAATCGAGCAGGTACTTTGCTCCAAATTTCAACTTTTTTTGTTCTCTACTTCATTGAATCAGAAAAGTTTCCAAAAAATCCACATTTTGCAAAAAATATGCCCTTAAGGTGTATTCCTAAAAATTAACATTTTTACTGAAATAAGTTCTCCCAGAACTGCGTGCACTCCAAGTTTCAGCCTCATCCGTTTGCTCTTATTGCTGGTACAAAAATATCTTTGGAGAAGCCAACACAGCCAAAAGCTGTGCCATTGGGGTATGCACCATGAAACCTGCATTCTTTCTGAACTCACCATCACCTTAGTTATTGCTGTGCCTAGATTCACATTTTTATCTCGGTACAATTCAGTGGGTAAAAAAATTTTTTTTTATACGTCACCACCCCCCCAAAAAAAAAAAGCCCTCAGGGCATGTATCCAATACTGAACATTTTTCTTGAACTCAGAGTCTCAGCAGGTACGTTCATGTCACGTTTCAGCTTTCCATGCTTATCCATTTGACTGAAGCAAAAAAAAATAATTGAAAACATCTCCCCCAGAAATTTGTGCCCCCAGGGCAATTACCTCCAAAGTTGGAATTTTTATTAATTTAGGTTCCCAATAGGTACTTATGTATCAAGTTTCAACTCTCTATTTCTAGCCAATTCGGTAGGACTAAAAAATATTTTTTTAAACCCCCAAAAATTATGCCCTTGGGGTATGCATCTGGAACTTGAAATTTTGCATGAACTTTGTGTCCCAGTAGGCACGTCCATGCCAAGTTTCAGCTTTCCATGTCTCTCCATTTCACTGAAACAAATATATATAATTGAAAACATCTCCCCCCAAAATGGGTGCCCCCAGGGTATGTACCCCCAAAGTCGGATTTTTTCTGGACTCTGCATCCCAAAAGGTATGTTTACCAAGTTTCAGATTTCTAATTTCTATAGAACATGGTTAAAATTAGCGCCAGTCAGTCACGATCGTCTGTATATATTTGATTTAGATACAACAGAGGACGCGTACTCAGCATTCTCAGAATTCTTCTTTCCTCGAACACCCTGTCATGAATATATTCGGAATTTCACAATAACTTCAGGAATCAAACTATAGTTGTCCATACGCCACAGAACAGCAAACTCTTGAAACTCATTAAAAATTTGCTGCTAAACCTAACTTTCTTTCTTTGCATATGTGGAGAAGTTAAAAAAACCACCAACCTGTCATTGGGAATGGTGATCTTGTTCGCATGGCCAGTTGAATTATCCACTGCAGATACATTAAAGTTCCTATTGGCATCGATGTCAAAGGTCACTTCAATCTGTGGGACCCCTCTTGGAGCAGGTGGAATGCCAGACAACTCAAATTTCCCCAAAAGGTTCTTGAGAAAGAAAGACCACAATTCCACCAATGCTTCAAAAAAAGGCAAAACCTCTGTTATGTGATTTTATTCAGTCATCCAAGAAGGGTTTCAACAGTCATGAAGCAAGATCGAGCCACTCAGGTGGAGACTGTGAACAACCACTGTCGTTTTCATCATATAGAGGATGATTTAAAAAAAATAGCTATACCGTATTCTATGTGAGAAACACAGTTTCAAAAATGCAACAAAAATATTTCAATTTCTCACGCGATTGATATTGGACAGTTACATGGTGTTGAAATGCATGCCAACTTGTTTTCAGCAATCCTGCCTGAATTTTGCAATGCTCGTTTAGAGGGGAATTAGAGGTGATGAGAGGTGGATCATTCCACCTCAATTGAGGTAATGTGCATTGCTGGACCATCTCAGAATTCAATTAGATTTGGCAACTGGTCGGAGTTTTTTCAGAATAGCCTGCAGACAAAAGTATGTCTGTTTGAGCCTAGACCAAGAAAAGTGAGTTTTAATTTCATGAGGTTGGTGGTTGAGGGGTAGGGGCACAAATTGGCCCCCAAACCCCAGATGCTAAAGGAGGATGCCCAATTTAATGTTATTTTGGCCCTAAAAACGAATTCAATATCATTTGAAAGTGTGTCCTTTGCAGAGTAATAAAATACCAATTTTACTCCAATCTGAAGGGTTTTGAAAGAGTCAGGTTAGGTTAGATTAGGTTAGGGAAGGTTATGAGGAAGTTATTTTGCATGAGTTTTCCATCAGAACACATACATTCAACAGTTTTGAAGGAAGAAAAATGCAGACTACCGCGAAAAATAAACGCAATTAAAATACAATTGAATTGTATTTTGTAAAGTCTTGCAATGTGTACAGCAGATGAATCATTAACTTTGATATAATAAATTATACAAATTTTTCCCTGGATTTTCCAATTCCCAGCTAAAGTTCATCGATTACATCCAAAATGATTTTTTTTCCAAAGTTACTGGCTGCGCAGAAGGCATTTATTGGAAGTCCCATTTGAAAATAGGGTCATTCTGTGACAAAACGACAACAAAATTCACAAATTAACACCCGACCATCTCATAATTTGACGAAAATTTTTCATTCAAGGTTATGTCTGAAAACTCGGAAGTGTAAAATGTCAGCTCCATCGGGTCGATAGGTCCGATGCTACAACGTTTTTAAAATGTAGGGTCACCTTCTAACCTCCGATTTTGATATCCTTGTAACTCAAAAACTATTCGTACTTGACTAAGGTCAGATTCACTGGAAATTGCGTGAAATATTCAAAATGTGTATTAAAATATCACTTAAATCAAAAACACACAATGTCATTTATGGTTAAAAAAAAAAGTTGACCTTTGAACTTAGCATATACCCCCAAAATTAAATTCTAAAAAAAAACATGAAAAGGTGAATTACTCTGCTACTAATTTGCAAAATTACAGAGAGCTAATATATTTTGTATTCCGTCAATAAATTTTTTTTATCAGAAAACCTTTGCCACAATTGAGGCTGGTGCGACTGATTTCGTTGTAAAACATCATGCATGATGACCTCCCTGAGATATGATGGCATTCCATATTTTAGACCTCTAGCCCAAGAGGTTTAGAAGAATTTGAACGTCAAATTAGCCATCTGAGAGAAAAGTCAACACAATTAATCTACGGGGTGTAACATAAGTCTTAAAGCTCTATCCTGAAAAGGTCAATGGCTCCGCTACTGATATGCAAAATTACGGAGAAGTAATACGTTTAGTATTCCGTCCATACATTTTTGAGCCGGAAGATCCTTACTACATATGAGGCATTCTGGCCATCCTTGGCATGGGAATCTTGGTGACAACCAGGCAAACTCCGGCAGAGACCAGTGAACAGCTGTAGTTGAATTATCCCACATTGTTAAAATTATGAAATTTCTCCAAATCCCAACATTCTTTTTCTGGCATTTTTTCTTACAGGAGGTAGACGCCTGAGTAAAATGTATGAGTTATACCAATAATATATTAATTTGACAGTAAAATATTATCAGTAAAATATATTTACACTTATCGAGAAAGATACTTCAGCAGCTAAAACCTTACCATGTGAATGCAGCCTCCAACTCCCGAAATCTATTGTTACAGATTCAAGTTCCTGGGAGATAGTGGAATCATTTCACGCCACTTGAGGAGGGCAAACCAATATCGTTAGGTGTATTCGCCTATCGGTGCAAAATCGTTAAGAACACGACGGTGCAATAATTTTCCTTCGTTTAGGATTCAGCACCATGCAGTATTCAAGTAATTTTCTCTAGATTTCAACAATTTACAATAGACTAAACCTGGGGAATTGATTCACGGCGTTGGTCTACTCTTCTCCAGATAAATGTTCTATATAATGCTTAAAATATTACTTCTCGGTAATTTTGCTTATCAATAGGAGAGTCATTGACCTTTTCATGGTATTTTTTTAGATTTTAATTTTTGCAGGTTCATGGTAAGTTCAATTTCAACGTATCGGGATCTCAATGCGTTACCGCGATTCCCACTTAGTGAAAATTAAGAAAATCCGTTGTTCGGAAACAAGGATATCTACGGAAAGGGAAAACCTGTAAAATCTATCAATAGTTAAGCTTATTCTCAGCTTTCATTTGAGTCCAATTTTTTTTCCTGCTCAACTAGGGGCAAAGATAGCCGTCTGACCATCAGGGTGTCTTTTCCCCTTAGGGAAGGACTTTTGGGGCTCAAACCATTTTGAAACCAATTTGGCTGGAACTTTGAAATTTTGTATGCCTTCTTATCTCAGAGAGTTCACCATGCATGAACTTCGCAACGAAATCCCAGTAGCACACGCAACCACGATTTTGATTACTTGAGCCGGAATGCCTCATTTGAGGCAGAGATCTTGATTAAAAAAATTATTGATGGAATGAAAAAAATAGTACCTCTCTGTAATTTTGCAAATTAGTAGCAGAGTAATTTACCTTCTCATGGTATTTTTTTAGAATTTAATTTTTAGTGGTTCATGCAAAATTCAAAGGTCAAACTTTTTGTCAATAAATAACTATGTTTTTGATTTTAGTGATATTTTAATACACATTTTGAATATTTCACGCAATTTCCAGTGAATTCCACCTTAGTCAATGTTCTAATACGAAGCTTTTGAGCTACAAGGATATCAAAATCGGAGGTTAGAAGGTGATCCTACATTTTGACCACCCTGTAGCATCTGACCTAATGGGGCTGAAATTTTACACTTCTGAGTTTTCGGACATTACATGAAAATTTAATCAAAATCAAAGATGGTCGGGTGTTACCCATTGGTTGATTTGTCATGCCCAACAGTGAAATAATTTAACCTAACCTAACTTGTTGAAACCCTTCACATTTGGATAAAATTATACGATTCATGTTCACAAGTGAAACCGATTACATAAATATTAATTTCATAAAAATTGGTTTAATGCCAAAATTGGGTTAACCAAGCCTTAACCTAACCTAACTTTTTCAAATTACTCACGTTTGGAAGAAAAAAAAAATACATTTTTAGGTTTGGCTATGGACGCCCTCTCGCAATATACAAATATCTTTGAAATTGCTTTAAGGGCCGAAAATGGGCATACTCCTTTATGACTACGCGTTTATTATAATGTCACCACCATATTTTGATTGGCTACAACTTTTCAAGCTGGATGTAGCTGATACTTGACAGAGGTTCATCAGGTCTTTCTTCACATCTGCAAGATGGCGCTGTATAGCGATAGAAGGGGTTCTTGTTGACCGGTGGGCCCGTTGTATTTGTGCAATGCTACTAATTACATGGAAAAAAAAAAATTTTTTTGAACCTAACAAAGAACCTCTCTACCAAATATCAGTTGTATCTGAGCCCTTTCAAGGGACTTTGTCTTGAAGTAAATTTAAGAAATATGAATTTTGTCAAAATCCGCTTAAAGCCAAAAACTGAGAAAACTACTCTAATATTATTTTGAGATGATGGAGCATAGACAAATTCTGCCTTTGAGGTGCAATGATCCACCTGTAAACTTTGTGACGGGACGATTCACAACTCAGAGAATTGTTCTGAGAAAAATCCAGACAATCTAATCAACACATCCCCAATGTCCAATATCTAGAGTTAATGAATTTCATGTTTTTACTTGAATACACTCATGACTCATGCTTTCTCCCGTTTAAAACGGTGGGGTGTTTTTTTTCTTAAAAAAACTCTCGGTCTCCCGGTCAGCAGCAGCGCCCTCTATCGGCATACAGCTCTATCTTGTGAATGTGAAAAAACCTCATATACTCATAAATCTCTCAGTCAAGTCACTGAGGGCTCTAAGATGGCGACTGCGTAAGGAGCGCCAAGTGAAGTGTCTGGAAAGAGTTCACGTGTTTCACCCTCATTCTTCCAGCAATCTCAGTGTGGTCAAGTGAAGTGTAGTTTCAGAAGGGAGAAGGATACCCTGCAGAAAGTGCCACCCACCCAACGGTGAGAACTGTCGTGCTTGGTCCGGGCATCAAAAAACAGATCAACCTGAAGTTCACGTGTTTCAGCCTCATTCTTCTAGCAATCTCAGTGTGGTCAAGTGAAGTGTAGTCTCAGAAGGGAGAAGGATACCCTGCAGAAAGTGCCACCCAGCCAACGGTGAGAACTGTCGTGCTTGGTCCGGGCATCAAATAACAGATCAACCTGTCTGTGCCGTATGAACCCGGCATGACCTTCTGAAGGGGCAACATCTATCCCACAATCTCGGACGTGAATGGTCTATGTGAACTACGATAGAGGACCTATAGTATCACTGGCAGCACTTATTAATAGCCAACGAAGGTCAATTCGACTGGGACGACTATCAGACTCTTGAAGAACCTACACCTTTGCTCGTGAAAGCAGCAAGAATGGCTAAAGCGAAGAAACAGGAAGATATTCTGAACGATCTCCTGAAAGAAGTGAAGGCCATCAGAACGGAG